>VWZD01025248.1:765912-891197 GCA_013396695.1 Sakesphorus luctuosus
ACTCTGTGCCCAGCCTGGAGCGCTGCAGGGCTTGGGGTGGCCAAAGGGCAGGACCTGCACTTGGCCTTGTTGAACTCCATCCCATTGCAATCAGCTCATCTCTCAAGTCTATCCAGACCCCTCTGCAGAGCCCTCCTGCCTTCCAGCAGGTCGACACTCCCTCCCAACTTGGTGTCATCAGCAGATTTGCTGTTGATGGACTCAATCCCCTCATCCAAATCATCAATAAAGATATTAAACAGGACTAAATGACTTTTAAACCCCTCAGGGATGGGGACTCCACCTGTTCTGGTGCTTGACAACCCTTCCAGTGAAGAAATCATTCCTAATATCCAAACTAAACCTCCCCTGGCATAACTTGAGAGGCCATTTCCTGTGATCCTGTCACTTGTCACCACTTAGACGAAGAAAAGTGACCATCTGACAGCCAAAAATCTGGCAACCTCATGGAAGCAAAAACTGTGCTCTAAAAGAGGGGTTTCCCACCTGCATTTACACAAACTCATTTATAACCCTGGGACTTCCCAAACTGTGGCATTTTCTCTGAATTTTTAGTGTATTCCAAAGCACCCTGTGATACTCCTTGGATTTCTAATTCAACTCTTGCCACCAGGAAAGTCAGGCTGATACACGAAATTGCCTCGTGATCACCAGGTCCTCTCTATTTATGTGCTCAGTTTCCACAAGAGAAGAAATTCCACTGGATGGAGAATTATGGAGTTTCAGGGAGTTGTGCATATTTTCCTTTAAGATATGCTCAATTTCTACCAATATTTGTGGTTTTAAGGCAAGAATCCCAGGAAGAATTGCTGTTTCCTGTGCTATTCATAAGTCATGCAGAGCCCACTCAACATTTGCCTCTATCTTAAAATACTTGAGGTCAATAAATATATGGGGCTAGAACATGAATTAAATGAATATTTACTTTCCATGATGTTCAGTGCAACAAGCAACAAAACAGACAGTTCCTTCTAAAAGGACTGCAGGACACCCTGGAAATGGAACAAATCCATTCCTAATCACTCCCAAAAAAGTCCTGAGTTTGCAGTAGATGTTTCTCTTATCAAGACCTGTAGCTGGTTTTGCTGATAGGGGTAATTTCCCAGGTGTTTGGTTGCCAGGGAAAGAGGTCATCTAGGGGGGAAACTGCCTCCTAGAAGACGAAGAGCTGTGACCCAACAATGAAATAAAAGTGTTGGGAAAGGTCTGCCTATACAGCAAAATGTTACAGTTATTATAATTCCTGAAAATGCCAGGGAGCTGGATGCACAAGGCTCTTCCAGCTGCATGTCCCTGTGTCTTCCATGACCAGCTGCAACATGTGCCTTCATGAAGATAACCCCAAAGTGTCTCTTTATTAAGAGAATGAAACTGTAGAGTACTATATTTTGCTTTTTCTTCCTATTTCTGAGCGAATCACTCTCCTGGTTACTCCTCTATCATTTTCACTGCCAAGAAAAAGGCTGAATTTGCATTTTCCACAAGTAAGAACCAGCTGAGCACAAATTTCCTCTATAACCCTTGAACCACTGCAGAGTGAATTCACATTCCCTTTTTTTTCTTGCACTGAAAGTGGAAACTTGGCCTTGGGAATTCCACTCAGCCACTGCTGGCAGAGAAGAACTGCTGGGTGACATCTGTCACCAGCCACCACTGAGCTCAAATATTCAGTTTCTTGCAGCGAATTGTGCTTTAAACAAACAAACAAACAGACCAACAAAAGCCTTCCAAGAATTTGCCAATAACAGTTTGGAGCAGAAAGGAAAATGGGAATATTTAATCTATTTTTTCAGCCACTCCTCCATCAGAAAAACCCTCAGCAAGTACCATGTGAACTGTGCATTGATTAGTTTGAACTGTAATGTGAAAAACGTCAGGCAGCAATTCCAGTTGGTCTAATTGTGGTCTGTAGCTCTTGTCCAGACAGAGGATTTTAGGGGGTGCTTTAATTTAGAGAAAATACCTGATAGAAACAAGGGGTTTGACACCTAAAAAGAGATGCATGAAGGAGCAATGCCTTGAAAACTCAGCCTGAGAAATCCTAGAAATAAAATTAACATTTATACTATTGAAAGTGGCACATTCTAGTGACAAACATCCAGCAACATGAGGAACCGTCTGGCTCTCGAAGTCTTCAAATCAAGAATGGACATTTCAACATCACAAAATGCTGAACTTCACACTGATTTTGAATCAATAAGATGTTCTGGTCTGGGGAGTGCAGTAAGTTCAGTATAAGACCCAGACTTAAAATGCTGATTCCATGAAAGCAGAGGGGTGCACAAGGCTCTCTGACTGCCTGTGAGGTGGACCAGTTTGTCCCACAGCTCTAAAGCTGGGGTGAAAGATAATTTAAGGACTAGACTTGCTCTAGGCTGAATCTGAAGCTTCTGGGAAACTCCCTAGAACACAAAGGCAGATGACAGGTTAGGCAAGACAAGTTCAGCATTTACTGTAGATCCTGAGACACCCACAATACATCAGTTTAAACGTTTTGTCTCCCAACCCTATGGAATTCAGGATGCACAGGTTCCCTTCTTGATTCACCTTAGACCTGTTCTGGGATCCCAGACTGGTTCTCCTGCTCTGTTCCCCTCCAGAAAAATCAAAATTACTTGGCAATTTATTTATTTCTAGTAGGTGTCCCTGCCCATGGAAGGGGGATTGGAACTAAGTGATCTTTAAGGTCTCTTCCAAACCAAACCATTCAATGACTGAAACTGCAGGCTCTGGAAACAGGGCTCTGCCCCCTGCCTTGTTGCAAAGTTTGTCATAATAACATTCCTAACAGATAAGAGCATCAAAGGATTTCCATCACAGCTTTCTATTTCATGGGCTCTAAGTGCTAAAAAAAAAAAAGATAAAAAAAAGGATAAAAAAAGGGAAAACACTTTCCCCTGTTTGGATCCTACTGCATCCCCAAAATTGAAGTTAAATACCGGACTAGAAGGCAACAAAATTCTTTCCCTAAAGGACAAAAACCTATCTGTATTTTAAAAATGTTATAAACCTGCTGTGGGATAGAGCGTGAGTATTGACATGAGTGTGTTAGGTTGAGGTTTAGAACATCATTATTTGCTCTTATTTACCAAATGTCTTACCCACCATATTATCTGCCTTTTCAGATGTGTACTGCTTTTGATTTTTAATTGGTCTTATTTACCAAATGTCTTATTCATTAGACTATCTACTCTTTCAGATGTGTTCCCACCCTGAAGAGAACCAACACATCAAACCCGTGTCACACAAGGCTTTCTCAGCATCTTGGTGCCTTTGTCACTGTGTCCAGCAGCTCAGCAGAACACTCTGGTGGTTTAACAAATGGACCTTTCCCCCTTCCATGGCCTGTGAGTCAATCTGGTCACCATGAAGGGAGATTAAGAAGGTGTGGGTAGTGGTGGGGCTGAGCCAGAGGTGGCAGACACTCTGTCTCCTGCTCCTCTTGCTGTGTGTCTGTGTCTCTGTGGTTTGCATATATTGTTGGGAATGAATTTTCCCCCTTTTAAGGGAATGGCTTTGCCCCTCCAAACAGTTGATAACACTGCACTGCACTTCGGTTCTCAGGGCCCACTGCTGTGGCAAGCTGGGCTCACTCCCCAGGTGTCTGAGGCACAAAGTCAACAGCAGAGCAACAGAAGCCCCAGGGGGAGTTCAGCCACTCAGGGCTAAATATATCATAGAATGATAGAATGGATTGGGTTGGAAAAGACCTCCAAGATCATCAAGTCCAACCCTTGGGCCAACTCCACTCCCTTTACCAGATCATGGCACTCAGTGCCACGGCCAAGCTCACCTTGAAAAACCTCCAGGGATGGGGAATCCACCCCCTCTCTGGGCAGCCCATTCCAATGCCTGAGCACTCTCTCTGCAAAGAATTTTTTTCTGCTCTCCAACTTCAATTTGCCCTGGCAGAGCTTGAGCCCGTGCCCCCTTGTCCTATTGCTGAGTGCCTGGGAGAAGAGACCAACCCCCACCTGGCCACAACTTCCCTTCAGGCACTTCCAGATAGTGCTGAGGTCACCTCTCAGCCTCCTCTTCTCCAGCACAAACACCCCCAGCTCCCTCAGCCTCTCCCCACAGCACTTGTGCTCCACTCCCTTCTCCAGCCTCGTTGCTCTTCTCTGGCCCCGCTCCAGCCCCTCAATCTCTTGCCTCAACTCAGGGGCCCAGAACTCAACACAACACTCAAGGCGTGGCCTCCCCAAGGCAGAGTCCAGGGGAATGGTCACTGCTCTGGGCCTGCTGGCCACGCTAGTTTGGATCCAGGCCAGGATGCCATTGGCCTTCTTGTCCACCTGGGCACACTCTTGGCTCATGCTGAGCTTCCTGTCAACATATAAATATATTCTTCATTCTTGTCCTGGAGGAGATGCTCAGCAGGGCCTTTTTGTGGTGATGCTAAAATATGGTCCAAACAGCCCACACAAGGTGAGGGAGCACATCCCAGGCTGGAGTGTCCATGTGGGGGTCCCACACACAGGCAGGGGTTGTCTCTGGAGATGGATCCCCTTTGCATCCTCACAGCAACCCAGCAGGATTTTCCCAGGCAATTCCCACCCAGCAGGGCAATGCCTGTCCCAGGCACCCACCACACTGGGACACCGCAGTGCAGACACACAAGGGGCATCATTGCCTCACTTGTGGGATATTCCACTTTCAACCTCATTTTCATGAGCTTTCTTCACCCCTCATGGCTTTGAATTGGCAATTAAAGTGCTCAAAGGTGGGAACAAAAAAAAGAGAATATTGTGTGGAGAAGAGTTAACCCTGTGCAGTGGGTTGGAGGCTGGATTTGTTGCTTCTTCATACAATAAAATCAATTTTTTACTGAATAAACCCGAGATGTTGGCACTGACTGCTTCAGAACCCTCTAACATTTAATCCAAAATATATCTCCAAGTGACAGTTTCCCCCAGACCTCCTGGCAGCTGAAAATCTAGACCACAAAGTTTTCTAAAAAAAAAATTGCAGTGGATTCTTGAGGAAAAAAAAATAAAAATTTGAAGAACTGATCAATAATTATAATTACATAATTATTCTATTTCTCAGGGGGTTTTCATTATGTTTTGTATAGATCTCAATGCATTACAAGCCTCTCCATGGCTTCATATCTGTGGAACTAGTAAATAAGTATTAGCAAAGTATTAATGTCTTTAATATTACTAAAAATATTATTTTTAAATAGTACTAAAATTTTTAATAATTNCTATTAAAATCTTGTAATTTTTAATATCACTAAAAAATCCCTTCCCCTGCCCTATGCAAAGCAACGTTTGCAACAGCAAAAAGAGTGTAGCAAATATTAATATTCTATCCTTTAGGATACTTCAAATTACTCTGTTTTCCCAAAAGTTGGATTAATTTACGGCTTGAAAGAGGCAGCCTGAATTTTAATGCATTTCGCCCTCTTATTGTTCCATCTAATAAAAATGTCCTCAGCCCGTGACAAACAGCAGGACGAAAACTGATGGCTTGATGTGCAAACTTTGACCCACAGCCACGGCCTCCAATGTCACCAGCCGGGAAAATTCCGAGAGAAAACACTTCTGACAGCAAGCAATAAAGGACCAGCATTCCAGGGAGGAACTCACACTCGAGGCTGACAACCAGGCAAGAGATTAAAAAAGGAGAGAGGGAATTTTTAATGCCCTGGAATGCTCTGGAAGATCTGTGTGGTGTAAGCATTGAGAAATGACAATAATGGATGGAAGTGTGATGAGCCCAAACACTCATGAAACTCTAAAGGTCGAAATAAAGAGAAAAATTTAGGCAATATTATGCTGCTCGTTCATTGCACACGGTAACTTAATTATGTCTTGGCCAAATTTAAGAAGGAAAACTTTGATTGACTGTCTTGGGTTGAGCTGGCAAAACACCAACTGTCCAAGATAGAGTGAAAAGGGAAGAAGAGGGAGAGGAAAAAAACACTCCAAACTAGTTTATGCTGAAACTAAGTATATGTATTTATACAGCAAAGAGAAAATGAAAAGAAAACTACAATATAACACACACTTATACAAGTTATGTATAACAAGAAATAACCTCCCACTCCTCCATTTAATACAAAAGTCTGTTACTCTAGATCTATAAGCACTCTAAAAGACACTTAGCAAGAAACAGAAAGACTAACAACAAAATATTTCTGCTTCCCTGAACTCAAACAAAAGGCAAGTAAAGGCAGCAGCAAGAGCAAGGCCTACTCCAAGACAGGAGTTGCAGAACGTTTTCTTCTTAGTTCAGCTATGATGGAACTGACTAAGCCACTCCCACACACTGGATTTTACTCCTTTTGAGATGATGTCATAACATGGTATGGAATACAACACCATTGGCTAGAAGAAGTCAGCTGTTAGCTAGCCCAGCTCTAGTCAGCTGACAATCCTAGGCCTGGTCTGAACTCTCAAGCCCAAACTCAGGCCCATCAGCCAAACCCATAACACTGACTTTCTGTCCCTTGTGAATTTTTCTGGGAGGATGATTTCTACCCAGTTATCCTGCCAGACTAACACCCTCTTTTACCCAGACACCATAGAAACATAAAATAGTTGAGGTTGGAAGGGACCTTAAAGATCATCGCGTTCCAGCCATGGGCAAGGACACCTTCCACCATGCCAGGCTGCTCCAAGTCCCATCCAACTTGGTTTCCAACACCATCAGAACTGAATCAGTTCCCCTCGTGCGTTTGAACAGTCAGTGCCTGCTGTCAAAACCAGCCCCACCTCAGATCCCACCTGCTTCATTCCACCAAATGTGGCTTCAGCAGAAGAGCATTTTGGAGTTGGGTGGCGAGGGAGGAGCTGTAGGGAGGGTGGAGCAGCTGAAAAACCCCTTTACCTGGAAGAGCACAGAGGTCTTTTTCAAATCAAGGGATAAATGTGTGACTGAACCTTTACCTGGAAGAGCATGGAGGCCTTTTTCAAATCAAGGGATAAATGTGTGACTGAACCTTTACCTGGAAGAGCATGGAGGCCTTTTTCAAATCAAGGGATAAATATGTGACTGAACCTTTGCCTGGAAGAGCACGGAGGTCTTTTTCAAATCAAGGCATAAATGTGTGACTGAACCTTTACCTGGAAGAGCATGGAGGCCTTTTTCAAATCAAGGGATAAATATGTGACTGAACCTTTGCCTGGAAGAGCACGGAGGTCTTTTTCAAATCAAGGCATAAATGTGTGACTGAATGAGGCAGGTCTAACACACACCTTGCTCTGCATCCCCTTGGTCATATTTCTGGCACCATCTGCATGACACAAAAAAAGAAAAGAGAACAAGAACTGTGTTACCCTTGGCATGTCCAGAAGTTTTACCTTGGAGGGTCATAGCTCTGACTTTTGGCCCATTAATTTGCCTTTTCATACCAGAAAACTGACCATGATTTCTTGTGTCTACCACTTGGTAGTCTCTTTCACCCAGAGTCAAGAAGAAGATAATTTTTGAAGGACAGCAATCAGGAGGAGCCACATGAGCTGCAGCAGAACCTGTGCAAAGATCCCTGTTTTCCTGGTCAGAGTCCCCATCCACCCCTGCCAAAATGGAGCCCACGTGTCCATCTGATTTAAAGGGAATGCCTCTACTCTTACTTTAATCTTACTTTTCTAAAATCCCAGATCCCTCTGCAGCTCAGAGCAGGAGCTGAAGGTGTTTTGCAGAGCTGAAGATCGATGCTGTTATAACAATTAAAAGCACCAAGACCCCACACCTCAGAGAGGGCACCACTGTCGTGCCCAAAAGCTCTAGAGAGATTATTAAGGTTTCTTGTGGACATTTGACCATGAAGGTACTTGGCTTTTCTTCCCTTTACCAGCTTCTGCAGTTCCTAATCCCTAGTACTTATTGAACTCTCTTTTCTTACAAGGAAAGAGGAAAAAAAAAGAAAAAGAGGAAAAATGGTACAAAAAAAGTAAATCCTGCTTTTGTTCTGGATAAAACTAGGTCAGCGTTTTCCATCCTCACTGTCAGTTTTCTGCAGTGTGTTTCATACAAAGCATCATCATTACAGCAAAAGGTATTTATAAAGTGAGCTTTGACAAAACAATTGTATATTTTTTTTCTAGAAAGGCTTTGGCATCTGTCACTGCCGGGAAAGATTTAAGATCTAGGTAGAATTTTCATCTCTCAGAATAACTTGGCCTATATTGACTAGAACTAATAGATCTGATGTTTTAAACCCCCTTGTGCAGCACAGCACTATAAATTGGAGCTGTTTAGAAATCCCCCTCCTCCATGGAAAATTTTCAGTGGGAAAACCAGAAATGTTTCCAGGATTTATTTACACCCAGCACCCCCCCCAACCTCACAGTCCTTTTGATTTAGAGGAAAGAATCTAATGCCACAAGGAAGCTGGAGAATGCCAAAAATAATACCTTGCTGGACAAGGAGGATGCCAAGAACCCAAACTACTGTGGACAGGGGGCATGACAGAGGGTTTGGTGAAAGAAATGAGAGAGCATTTTCAGCAAAACTGGGGAACAAAGGCAACTTTTTTCATTTCTTTATAGTTTTCAAACAATTGGTAAACCAAGATCTTTTTCCACACACATTTCAGTCCAATTAGACACAGGGGAAAAAAAGTGATTCTCGAAATCTAAAAATAAAGAAAAGAATATCTGTAATTTTCTTGCCATCTCTTTTCAACATGCACATAATCAGGGCTAGTTAAGGCTTATCATGCACACACAGAATATTCACTCCAGGGCATTTACTCCATTATGGTGACATGTAACCCACTGGAAAGGCAATGTCTCCACTTACCCCACTCTTCCCTCTTCATTAGGAATATCCTGTGGCTGTTGCAGTCTCAGAGTTCCTTACCTGTTCAATGAAAGAGGATTTGCAGCTGGGGTAGACGTTCAGCACCAGTTCTCCAGTCAGATCATCCCTTAAAAACAAATATATGAGAGTCATTCACTGGGGATGCATAAAACAAACACAGCACACCTACACGAAGGTCAAAGACAGAAGGAAAATGGACTGAGAGGGTCGGGGGTCACCAACAGCCATCCATCTCATCCATAAAAGTGGGATACAGGACTGAGCTGAGCTGGGAAGGGCTGGAAGAGACACATACAAAGGAGAAGCACAGGAGACCTGCACTGGTAAAACTAAGAGACAGATAAAAGTCAAAGGGTTTATCTGTAGAAGCACCAGTGAAGGCATCACAATCTGGCCTGCATTTTCAATGAGGCTCTCTGATAAAGTCAGAGGAGAAGACAGAATAAGACCCTGGACCGAGGGAGAGAGGAAAGGCAAAGGGAATTTCAGGACATCCCACAGCTCTGGAGACAAGGCTGGAGCCAAGACAGAGCCACAAACTAGTTAATCCCAAAAACTTCATCTGAACAGTCACAAGGCAAACATGCCACCAGAAAACATTCCTGCAGCCCTCCAACAGCTCAGCATTGCTCACAACATCCAGAGGAGTGAGGTTAGTCAGTAAATCAATATTATGTCAAATCCCAAAGTCCATCTGCGTCTGATTCACCTCGAAAACACAGTTCCCATGTCTTCAAACACAGCCAAATTCTTTACAGGAAAGAAAGTCTTTGCTTCCCTGGGTGTTGTAAACAAGTAAATAAGTCTAGCAAAATCCAAACACAATTTGGCAGGATATAATACTTGTTGGAGATAATCCTACCTGCTGAAATTTCCTTTTAACCTCAGTGAAGACTCCAGTAGATGTTAAGTATAATCAGGACAGATACCAGTTCTCTCCCACTGGAGAGCAGAGTGAACAGTCTTCAAATTCTTTTTCTTTCATGTCAGAGCACAGCAGCCAAGAAAAAGTTCTAGAAATAGTTACTTTGGGCAGTTTTCTCCTGAAGAGTAAGCTGGGTGACTTTGGCTGTAGTAGGTCCCCCAGGGTAATAACAACATTACCCTTAATATTTTAACATAAAGATAACCCTGAGAGCGTTACATTCCATTCTCTTGGGCACATTGTGTGATTCTTGGGGGTGTCCTATGCAGCACTTGGAGCTGAACATGATGATCCTTATGGATCCTTTCCAACTCAGGAGATTCTGCTACTCCATAACTCTATGAGCATAATTCAGCCCAAGTTTTTCAGGCAATGGAGAAACAGGGAGAAACAGAATCCCCCCCAAAGCAGGAGAATTACAGATTCCCACAGCAGGAGTTGGTCTGATTTCTTCTGAATCCATGATGGATTGGGAAGGACCATGGGCAAAGCTGTTGTTGATGTTTCTTACCAGCTGAAATCCCCTCACTACAACTTCTGCCTTGCCACCCAGCTTGAGAATGGCTCTCAAGTATTACAGGATGGGAATGACTCTTATGGTCATCCGAGGATGCAAATGGATAGTCCCAAGATTCCACAAAGATGTTTTCTGGAAATGCCCATTATGTTACATGAAGTGCTTATTCAACTTCAATTAAAGCTCTGATCAGGCATTAATTGTAAATTTTCTTGCAAACCAGCATGGGTTCCCTGATGATTAAAGGACTGATATTTCTATTATTAATTATCATTTCTAGCATGGAAGGCTGCAGTGTGATTCCCTCTACAGAAGCAGGTGCTGTATATACCCTCCTGAAGAAGCATCCTTGGCCCTGGAAAACTTAGAAATCTAAACAGACAGTGAAGACAAAATAACTACCATTATCTTCCTTCTCCAGATGGGGAACTGAGGCACAGAGAGATTAAGTGACTTGCCAACATCTGTGGAAGAATGCAGGATTAAACCTTGATCTCCTGAGTCCAAGTCTGGTGTTCAGTCACCGGACCAGCCTTCCTGCTCCTGTTAATGTGTTATTGCTCTCATCTGCTCAGTGGTTTTTCCTACCCATTTCTACCTAATCCCTTTTCAAGGTGGCCCTTCAGGGGCTGTTACTTATGTGGGTCAGGGCTTGATACAGCCATGCCAAAGAGGGGCACACTGTTCTGTCCTGTGGGCACCACTGGCTTGGCTGGCAGGTGCCATTGCTGGGTGGCATCACAGGAGCAAGGACTTACAAAGTCATTTCTACTTCAAGGCAGGAAAACCTGCCATGAAATCACTGGGCAGCATGGAAAGAGGAAGGTGATGGCTGTGGCTCCCTCCGGCTGCATCTGCACTTCCCATCACAGCAAAGTCAAAGAGTGTGTTCAAGTGGGAAGAAGGTTTGTAGGATGGGGCTGTAAGACAAGAAGAAAAACATCTTGAAAGCTGAATGGATCTCTGGACTCAATCAGTATGTATTTCTTGTGCTGCAATACCACCTGCAGGGCTGGACACTGCAGAGAGAAGAGGGTTTATAACCCAAGGGGGCAGGTCCCAGCCCTCAGGATCCATGGGAGCCTCTCTGATGGCTGGGGAGGGTTGGGAAGACAGGAGCAGCCAATGCTGCATCACTGCACGCATTGTGCAAACCAGTCCCTGCAGCCCAAGCAAAAAAAAAAACAACCTTGTATGAAGGAGGGATGCAATGAAAATAACTCTGAAAACGGTCCTTGAGGCAGAAAGCTGCAGGTCCACCCATGGAGGGAGTAACGATGAGATTTCCCCTCCACAAAAAGCTCAGAGCTTTGTCCTCCATCAGCCTGGGTGTGCACCCCCAGGAGGTGCTGCCCCACTCCCCCAGGCCGTGCCAACCCAGGGGTGAGGGCGGGGGTGTCTCCAGGGACGCCTGTCACCCTGATTGCGGTGGGCGAGAGATCACAGGCGAGCGGCCGGAGCTGCTCAGGAGGCATCAGATGGCGGCGGAGCAAGGGTAATCCATTTATTTTTAGAGAAGTTTTTCCACTCGGAGATCATACACACTGCAGATCACAGAGACACATGCAAGCATGAAATTTTCATTTTTGAGAATTCTTTTCCCGGGGCTTCCATGTAAAGCGGCGGGGAATGGGAAAAAAGTATAATCATGACAAGACAATTACAGAGGGGTTTTTTATTGCTAAGCATGAAACTTGGGAAAAAATGTTTAGGGAACAGGAGAGGAAAAAAAAAACAGCTAGAAAAGTCACTTTTGTCCAGTTGTGTTGTTCCACTGAAGCAGAATTAGACATCACGTCATATAAGTGAGTTTTTAAATAACAATTTACTTTAAAGTACCCAAGAAAAATAAATTAATGTTTGAGGTTAAACTGCTTTTCCTGGATTGGCTCTTTTAGTGACACAGTGTGTATGCAAATGGGGAAGCAGCCTGCACCCTCCTAAGTGCTGCAAACCACACACACACACTTGTGCTTCTAGCATGAAAGGACTGGGAGACATACATTAGGATTTGTGGGATTATGGTGAGAAAGCAGGAGTGATAACTTTGATGTTCTTTTAAATAAATAAATAAATAAATAAACTGGTGAAAAGACAGAAAACCGTGAGTAGTTTTTCTCTTCTTGGCAAAGCCCCCCCAGGAAAGAGCTAGCATGGAAAATGAATCCCCTCTCATCTTCCAGAGAGGCAATTCCTCCCCTTCCAGCCTAAGTTCACTGACATGGCTGTGTGGGGAGCTCAGACTCTGCGTGTCTGAGCCCTGCTTAGCCTGTGGATAAACACAGAGGTTGGCTTCTACAACGGGCAGCCACGGAAAACTTCTTAAGTAGCAAACATTCCCTGCAAAAGAAACAACAATCGTCCATCCAGGAATGTAAAATAGAACCCAGTTGGTATTGACAGGAAGTGCGTGATCGCTGCCACCACCGTGGGCACACAGCTGGGGATTTTAACTCTGGGCAAGGCTTTTAATTTGATTCTCATTAAAACAAGTCCTGTCTTGGCATAGGCATCTTCTGATGTAGCAACAACTGCTTGGAGGTTTCCACAACTGCCCTGTTCATCACTGCGGTCCCAGCAGCTTTAAGTAAGAAATAGAGATTCTAATTTTAAAAAATGCCCATCAATCTGCAGTGGAGGGAATCAAGAGGGTCAAATTGGCTCCGAAATTTTTCAGCTGTCCTTATTCAAGAAGCAGGTGGTTTAGCACTGATCACTTAAGAGAAAAATGTCATAAAGCAGAAAGTCTAAGAAGGTTTACCTTGATTTTGTGGCATTGCAGAATCCCTTTGGGAGTCTTGTCCCTCCATCAGCAACATTCTGCTGCACTCCAAGGTGAGAACCACGTGCTCAGCTCCTCCAGGTCTAGAGACAACACAACAAAATAATTTGTCAAATTGTCAAAACTTCACAGACACGGCAGAGGAGCAGACTGGGGAAATTTGGATAGACTGTGCCTTCACCCAGTCCTAATCTCCCCACTGGAGGCTGTAAACATGATGGGTAAAGTGACAGTCTGGCTACAAATCTGTCTGGCAGCTTCATTAGACATCTTTCGCCTGACTGATTAAACTGCATTTAAGACCCACTTTCATTTTTTCAAGTCTTTTGTTTAAATTAAAAGGTCATGTTTTCGAGTGAGTGATCCTCTGCCCTCTCCAGTCTCCTGCCACAATACAGTTACATTAGTACGAGTGTTGCACAAAGCGCTGTGAATGAGATCCACAGACACCAACAAATGTCGCAGCCAGCGGAGGCTACAGAAAGGGGTTTTTGTCTCTTCCTTGTGTGCCACAGCAGGGAAACGAGCTTGAAAAGTCCCCCAGCCTCAAACTTGGACTATTTCTGCTGTGCACTGGAGGACTTGCAAAGAGGAATTGCTCCTCTTGTGAATTTACTAAAGCAGCAAACCAGGTTTGCCCGGCGTGTTTCGCTCCACTTTGGTTTTGCTGCTGCTTCGCCACTCATGAACTGGAAGAGATTTTTGGTGGGTAGGAAAAAAAAAAGACCCAGGACCTGGGATTTGGGGTCTAATGCTGCCAAGTGCTGAGTGCCATCTGTTCCCACTGGCTCCAAGCAGCCACGGGGCTGCTGCAGAACTCCCAGGACGGGGCGCCGGCGCGGCAGAGCCTGACAGAGCGGGGCAGCTCTCCAGAAGATGTGACACGGCATCTTGGGAGCACTCCCAGTTTACACCTCGTGGTTTCTGGCTCACAGACAGACCACACTTAACCTGTCACCCCACAGCCAAGCGCTTCTCTCAGCTCTCAGAAAATTGCAAGTGCACTGGAAACCAGGAGAGATGTTCTGGCTGTGTTTGAGGCTGTGGTTCATTTTGTTTCTTACTAAATCCTCGTAGGGAGTCCCTTATTATCAGTGTCGGTCTCTTCTCCCAAGTGAAATGTGATAGGACAACAGGAGATGGCCTCAAGTAGCACCAAGAGACAGTTAGGTTGGATATTATGAAAAATATCTTCACAAGAAGGGTTGTCAAGCACTGGAAAAGGCTACCCAGGGCAGCGGTGGAATCCCCATCCCTGCAGGGATTTAAAAGCCATGTGGATGTGGCACTTGGGGACATGGGGCAGTGGTGGCCTTGGCAGTGCTGGGGGAATGGTTGGATTCAATGATCTTAGTTTTCTTTTCCAACCTAAATGATTCCATGATTATCTGTTCTGGAAAGTGATGCTGCACTGAGCATCCCATTTTCTTATGCCACACTGACCTTGGTCTCTAAAAGACCCACAACCTCCCTTGCCCTTTTCCACCGGTTTTTGCTGGGCAGAGGGAGCAGAGAGATGAATTGGAGGGTCAGGACATGGAGAAGCCAGTCCCAAGGAGGGTGGTGGCTGAGCTGTCTGCTCCTCTCAGGTGAAAAGCAGAAATCAAGGGATTTGAACAAAAGGACTGAAAAGCAGACACTGGGTCACTGCCCCAGAGGAGTCCATGCTTCCTGCTGAGAAGTTTAACTCCAGCATGAAGGGGTCAGTTCAGTGCCTTGTACGAGAGCCCACTTTTCACCAAGGGGATGTGAAAGATGACTGAATTTTTATTAAATAAAATAAGCCTTTCACAACTCAGATGGTACTCTGACCTGCAGTGCCCTATTGTGTTCTCTAAACTGCAATTCTCTTAACTGAGAACATTAAAAATGTGACTTAATGAACTGAACTGGAGCTTGGATTGCAATATTCATTGTGTCCTGTGTCCATGTTTTCTCCCAAGTCTTTTTCTTTATAAAGCACATTGCATTGGAGTTTTGGTAGCAGAACTGCACACAAAAATGTGTATGGTAGAGGGTTACTTCCCTTCTTTTTCAAGTCCAATTAAATCATCAATAATTACTGAGTTTTTCAGAAATAGTGGTGACATCAGAATCTCCCAGAAACAGCATTTCCATTGGATTGCAGTGGAATTCCCTGTATAATAAACACAGGTATACGGTGGTATTGCAAACCCAACCCTGCTGTCTACTGATTGCCAGGATCAAAGGCTGGTTGGGTAAAACATCTCCATCAGTACTCTAAAATCAAACTGCCTGTTCTGACCCACCGGCACAGAAGCTGCTGCAATCCTGTAGTGTAACATTTGCTTTAGGACTACATTTCTCTAATTGATGTGCCCAAGAGCCACATGCAGGTATTGACAGGAGAATAGACCCTTTAGCATTTAAAAGGAAATCCTTGACATTTCTGTCTCAAACAGTAAGTCCAATTATCCTCCTTGTGCTCTGTTCCCCAGTCAGAAATCTGAAAGGCAGAAGAAAACCTAGAATACACAGGAAAATATTCCAATTTGTGTGGATTGCTGTAAGAGAAGTGAATATTATCCAGCCATAAGTAAGAATATTTTGGATATCAATAGGACTAAAGCAGAACTCAAGACTTGCTTTTGTAAAGCCAGAGGAATTTTGCTACTGAGTGTTCATTTATAAAAACTGAAATAAGGTGATCATTCTCTCCCAAAACCTCAGAGGAATGGTTCTGAATCTCCTTTTTTTTTTTTCCCTTCACACCAGCTGAGTTTTTTCACAACCAGTTGATTATGAATAGGCACAACCATTCCAGTAAACCATCCATTCGCAGTGCCAACAATTATATCAGTTATCCAGGCCCTTATATGTCATTTAATACCTACTTTCATAAAGGCAGAGATGAAAAGAACAACTCCAATAAGATGCAGTTAATTATGGATATGTTTAGAAACAGCCTAATGAATAATAAACAACGTTTCATTTCCCCCTGTCTATGACACAGTGGCAAATAATTAAGAATCAAAAGAATTTAAAGTATTAGGTAACAATCAGAAAAACTTGTGCAAGATTTTTTTCTGCTCAAGATTAATTGGTTCATTGTTCCCATGAACTATAAACCACGGGGTTGATAGCGGTGCTAAAGTTTGCCCCTAGAAAGGAAGATTAACATATTCGGGAACTTTACCCTAATCCTTGTTTTGCGTTAACTCAAGCAGATTGGATTAGTAATTCTTACCTACCACCCACTAGAAGAAAACGGGTTTCTTTTCTCAGACAACTGGCTGCATTGTACCTCCGTGTGCATTATCTGCACTGAAAGCGTCCTGCAGAAAGAAATGATGTGAAGTGAAAGGGAAAAGGGTTTTACACTGGGATGGCAAGAAACAATCGCTGACGTTGCAGAGCCTGAACTCTGCTGAAAGGTTAGACCTGTTCCTGCCCAGCTCATGTGCTGCTATTTCAGGCAAGAGGAGAATAAGCCTACCCTAAACTTCTAATTCAGGAAAATAATGGAAACTAAGAAGAGGTGATTTACAGGTTCTGATTTGGAGACTGAGAAGGAGCAGAGCTGGTTTTGTGGTTCAGCCCTGCTGAGTGTCATCTGTTTAAAGATGGCACTGCAAACCCACTGGGCTGCTGTGTGCCCAGCTCAGCCAGGGACGGGGGCTCCTGCTACATGAAGGATCCCATCCCGTCCTGGTGGTCTTCCTGGTGCATGGACACAGCCCCATATGGACCATCCACAAGGACCACTGTAACCCTGGGCCCATGGAAACACCCTACTGCAGAGTTACACCCAACAGTTCTCTCCCATCCTGCTGATATCCCATTTCTACTAATTGGAATCAGAGAATCACAGAATGGTTTGGGTGGGAAGGGACCTTAAAAGACCATCTAGATCCAATCCCTCTACAGGAAGTAGAAGGCAGGGACAGCTTCCACCAGCCCAAGTTGCTCTAAGCCACATCCAACCTGGCCTTGAACACTCCCAGAGATGGGGCAGCCACAGCTTCTCTGGGCAACCTGTGGCTCACAGCCCTCACAGGGAAGAATTTCTTCCTAATATCTAATCAAACCCACCCTCTGCCACTTTAATTGCCTAAACAAAGCCAGGTGCTATTTGTTCTGAACTCAGTGCCACATTTTCACCTCAGGAATAAAGTTGCAGTTACTCATTCTGTTTGCAGTTACTTGTTCTGTTTGCAATTACTTTTCTCCCAAATTTCTTCCCTTTCAGAGTGTGTAGCCCAGCTCCTCCTGCTCCCTCTCTGTATGCAAGGACTATCCCTTTGCTCCAACAGGAGCAGGACAAGGTCCCAGTGACAGAGGAATGGTAACACTGACGTGATGGTCAGCAGAAGGACTCAATACCATGCAGGTTTCTGTGAAGATTCATAGAAATCATAGAATCATAGAATGGATTGGGTTGGAAAAGACCTCCGAGATCATCAAGTCCAACCCTTGGGCCAACTCCAGTCCCTTTACCAGATCATGGCACTCAGTGCCACGGCCAAGCTCACCTTAAAAACCTCCAGGGATGGGGAATCCACCCCCTCTCTGGGCAGCCCATTCCAATCCCTCAGCACTCTCTCTGTGAAGAATTTTCTGCTCTCCAACTTCAATTTCCCCTGGCAGAGCTTGAGCCCCCCGTGCCCCCTTGTCCTATTGCTGAGTGCCTGGGAGAAGAGACCAACCCCTGCCTGGCTAGGACTTCCCTTCAGGCACTTCCAGACAGTGCTGAGGTCACCTCTGAGCCTCCTCTTCTCCAGGCTAAACACTTCCAGCTCCCTCAGTCTCTCCCCACAGCACTTGTGCTCCACTCCCTTCACCAGCCTTGTTGCTCTTCTCTGGCCCCACTCCAGCACCTCAATATCTTAAGCATCTTCCAGATGCTTCAATGAGGAAAATCCCCTTCTTACAGACATGGACACACTTAGCCAGACTCCATCATTCATCAACAAGCTATGCCACAAAATTAGAGGACACTTGGAATAAGCAGAATGAAACTCTTTTGCACAGTATTTATGGGCAGTCTGATATGCCAGGTGAATAGAGCAGCTCTATGGATCACATACACACACATGGACCAAACCATGGGAGAGCCCAACACAAGCCATGATGTCTGTCCAAACTCCGGCCAAGCACAAAACTGTGAAACTCCCACAAAACATGGCAACAGCACTTAGAAGCAAACAACAAGGTGTAGAAAGGCAACTCTTTGCTTTCTTGTTGGTGCTGGTTGTTCTGCACCTCAGCAGAGCTGATGGTCTTCCCATAATCACGGCCAAAAATCAACTTCTATTTGGGTGGATTCTCCCTTTTTTACATTATGCAATTACTGTAACTTGAGATAGCTTTAAAAGTATTCAGTAGCCAGGACAATAGAAAGTCAAGAGTCAGCAAATACTTGTGCCCTAACCATTGAAAAATATTTGGCACAAGCACAACTATAGTGATGTGCTTTGTGTCAAACTACGGCGAGAAACCACAGGGATTTTGTGGGTGAGAAGCAATGTCACCTACTAACTGTGTGTGGAGGAAACAGCTCGCTAAATGGTGGCTAATTTTGACCTGGATTCCTAACTGGACTCACTAGTTATCAATAAATCCCATTTACTCAGTATTTGTCAATAAAACCCATTTACTCCTGTTCATTAGAAGAGGGATATTAATTAACTCTGCACTTGGGAAGGAAACAGAGCGCATTGAAGAAGCTTCAGCTATTTCCCCCTCCTTCCAGCCCAGTGCTGACTCAGGTGGTCCAGGACCAATTCCTTCATTAGGGCAAATTTGATCCTTTGAAAAGAATATGTTCACCAAGAAAACCACAAAGACAATACCTTGGTCTGAGGTACTTTGATTCAGCATCTCGAAGGGAAAAGAAGAGGCACTGCCCTTCAACTAGAAACAACAGCAAAGACATCTGAGAGTGAGACCAATCTCTTGGCAGCACAAAGCAGACAATAAATTCTTTAGAAGTGATTTTACTGTCCCAAAGGAGGTGGGGCTGCGTGCCTATCTCTGCCCCATCTATGAGCCACAAGCCCTGGTGCAACTCTGTTCACCATCCCAGCTGCCTGCAGTGTTCACCCTCTGCCACCCCTCATTCCACCACAGAAAATCAAAATTTTGGGATGCAAAGTCGATGGTGTGCGTCCCACAGCAGCATCCTGACCTCCTACACACCTCAATACAATTTTAAAGCTCCTTAACTTATAGCCAGAGCTGTAGGGAGCTACTTCCAGCATTTGGGGAACAGCAAGAACACCCCAGGGAGCCCCAAGGCTCCCACAGAACTTGAAACAAGCCAGAGCATTTCCCAGGGGATGTTTGGGGATTTTCAGGAACACATACATGAACTACCTCTGAGCTTTGTGCTGCTACCAATTGAAACGTTTTTCTTCTTGGAAAAACTGTTGCCTCTACCATATCAATTAAAGAAAAATGAGGAGTGGATCAGTAAGTTACTCAGATGCTTTGTACTGTCTGTTACAGGAGCTGCTGGTACAAATTCTTCACCTTCTTCCTTTTCCATAGTTTTCCACCAAGCTGTGCCAAACACTCTGCATATCCCTTGCTGTTTGGGATTTTATGAAGAAAAAAACTAAATAGAGCCTCCAAGTACTAATTTCAAACTGTTGTAGTGAACTCTCTCTCTTTTTTATTACATAATAGAGCCTTTTGTCCTCAGTTTTCCATCTGTTTGCTAAGCATTTTTCACTTGAAGACTCAATTAGGACAAAAAAACCCCACACAATCATTCAATTCAAAAATTAATTTGGAGATCAAGGGACTGACTTAGGCCTATACCAGTGACTAAAAGCGATTCAGGCTTTGTCACATGATCCAAGAGAACTGAGCAACAACAGTTTAGCTGCTTTAATCCTGCTTAATTTGAGTGCAAAGAAATTCACATGTGCTCCTAAGAACATTTTGCGAGTACACTGTGTCCATTTTTCTGGGTCCCCACGTCCCAAGACTTTGCTTCATTGAGGGCTCATGACATCTTTGATTAGCAACCCCCATGCAGAGGAACCAAACACACACCATTTTGCAGAGGTGCTGAGCGACCTCCTCAGCAAATGTCCTGCTGAGGAAGAGATAGTTTCAAATCACACATTTCACGAGCAGGAGGGACAACAAACCCAGCACCTTGAGGGTTTCTGGCAGTGAGGCAGGTGCTACAGTGCCAGGGGGTGTATGAAACTGAGATGCCATCAGCAATCCTAAGAGTATATTGAAAGACATAATACAACTGTGTCATGGGAGACCTTAGAAATACAAATATCTTACTAGTTTTATAATTTTTTTTTTCACATTTTCCACGGTCTATAGGGTCAATAACAGAGAAGGCAGTCAGCAATAGGACAAGGGGGCACGGGCTCAAGCTCTGCCAGGGCAAATTGAAGTTGGAGAGCAGAAAAAACTTCTTTGCAGAGAGAGTGCTCAGGCATTGGAATGGGCTGCCCAGAGAGGGGGTGGATTCCCCATCCCTGGAGGTTTTTCAGCTGAGATTGGCCGTGGCACTGAGTGCCATGATGTGGTAAAGGCAGTGGAGTTGGCCCAAGGGTTGGACTTGATGATCTCGGAGGTCTTTTCCAACCCAATCCATTCCATGATTATAAATCCTATGCTTTTGCCCGTTATCACCACCTGGCACCAGTGTGTGATCATAGGGCCACCTGATGGGGTATCAGCCCACCACAAGTTTGGCTACAGCTTGTTTTAGTGGGGCCAGCCAAGTTCATTTTCATTAGGTGAAGGAAAACTTGCAAAAATCCCATCCAGCAAACACACGTGCATGGACCCTCTCCCTCTCTAATGCCTTGTGCCTTTGCTGGGTTTGGAAGAACTTAATTAAAGTCAGTTGTGAGATTTCCAAGAAAAAACCCTGTAATCCCTTACAGTAAATGTGCTGTGATTGTTCTGGGCTGGCTGTTCCTCTCCCCCTTGACTGGTCTCATGGTGAGACAACATAATCTGAGGGATCAAAAAGCTGCAACTGGCCATGCTTTGTTTTCATCTTCCCTCCAACAAAGCAAATGGCAGTGGAGGGGACTTGACCCGACTGATCCAAGCAAGAGCCTTCCCTGAAAGAAACCTCCTTCTAGTACCTTAAGGGGCTCCAAGAGAGCTGGAGAGGGACTTTGGACAAGGGCATGGAGTGACAGAACAGGGGGAATGGCTTCACACTGCCAGAGGGCAGGGATAGATTAGATGTTAGGAAGAAATTCTGAGCTGTGAGGGTGGTGAGGCCCTGGCATGGGCTACTCACAGAAGCTGTGGCTGCCCACAGGTTGGATGAAGCATTGAGCAACCTGGTCTAGTGAAAAGCATCCCTATGCATGGAAGAGGGTTTGTAATTGGATGATCTTTAAGTTCCCTTCCAACCCAGGCCATTGTATGATTCAATGATTCTATGAAACCTCCCTTAGAATCATAAAATAAGTAAAGTTGGAAAGGACCTCTAAAATCATCAAGCCCAGCCATTAGAATTGTAGAATCATAGAATGGATTGGGTTGGAAAGAACTCCGAGATCATCAAGTCCAACCCTTGGGCCAACTCCAGTCCCTTTACCACATCATGGCACTCAGTGCCACGGCCAAGCTCAGTTGAAAAACCTCCAGGGATGGGGAATCCCCCCCCTCTCTGGGCAGCCCATTCCAATGCCTGAGCACTCTCTCTGCAAAGAAGTTTTTTCTGCTCTCCAACTTCAATTTGCCCTGGCAGAGCTTGAGCCCGTGCCCCCTTTTCCTATTGCTGAGTGCCTGGGAGAAGAGACTAACCCCCCCCGGCTACAACTTCCCTTCAGGTAGTTTTAGACAGTGATGAGGTCACATTAACCATGTCCAGCCAACTCTGCCTCCCAGGAGCACAGTGGTAAAGGACAACTTCTGGTTTTACCCTCTTGCCAATTAAAGAAGTGCAACAGAAAGGTGTAACACTTTTCTTCCATCCCCTTCAATCCTCAGGTGTCTGGTGAGGAGCTGCATGGAGTGGGTGGCAGCCCCCTGCTTAACTTAGAGAGGATAAAACTGTTAAATCTTCAGCTGAAAAAGTGTGGTGGGGCAAGGGAATGAAAATGGGATGAAGAAGCCAGAGAAAACTCCTGGGCAGCAGCCTTGAGCAAGGCAGGACATGATGGCTCTGTGCTCCAAGGCAGAAACTGCTCCCTTCCTGCTGCCCTGCTGGTGCCTGGATTTTCCAAGTCTGTCTTTTCAGGTCTGTAAGTGGTCTGGCTCTGAAAATTTCAGCTTTCCATTCAATGTGCAGGTGCAGATGGAATCCCACTTCCAGTTGTTGGAGGGCAAGCATCATAAGCAGAGAGAATCATGGAATGCTTTGGGTTGGAAAGGACCTTAAAGATTGTTCCAACCCCTCTTCCAGAGGGACGGTTTGCTAAGATTGAGTGTGGAGAAGTCTGAAGGAACTCTGTTCTCACCTTTGCCTCGATTTATAGCCACATCAGGATCTGTGGCTAGGTGGCATTTTGGGGAAGATGTGCCCAGGCACAGCCATTAGCAGGAATTGGTTCACTCCAATCAAAAATACTGGAAGGTCAATTAAAGAAACAACCAAAAGCCACGAGGACAACAACTCCATGTGCCTGTCAAAGACAGAAGCTGTGTAGAAAGGTCTGTGTCAGAAACCCCAACTCATTCAGCATCAAAGGGAGAAGAACTAACAAGCAGAGCCTGCCCTCCTCCCCTCCCTGTGCTGAGTGTTTCATCTCGCCGGAGCGGCGGTGCTGGCGCAGTGCCAGGGATCTCTCCGATAGATCCGAGCACTGCTGATTAAGAAATGCAACCCAAGTAATTAATGATGGGGGAGGACAGGCTCCTGGTGCTGGGACCTGACTCGTTCTTTGCACTGGTTAACCCCAGAAAGAGTCAATTAGAGCAGGAACTTCCCAACCTTTTGCCACGGATGCTCCGGCTTTCAGCTGAAAGGGCTCACTGGGAACCCCGAGCAGCGAGTTGGCGTCAGCCCTGTGCACCCACTTCCCCTGCCTTTTCAGTGCTGACTGTACCTCTCTGCCATCCCAGGTCTGAATTTGCAAAACCACTGTCAGGATTTCCACCATGCTTTCAGATGTGTTTCAGCCCACTCTGTGCTCTGCTCAATATTCTGGACAGGGTTCCAGCCTTAGCAATGGCACTTGTTGGGATTTTCAGGTCAGGATTTGGTTCTCACTGTGTTTAGGTCGCTGCTGTTGGGAAGGTCCATGTGTGTTAATGCTGGGTCAATGTTCTGGGCCACTGTAGGGCTGGAGATGCTCAGTTCTGCCTTCTGGATGGGTGCAGGTTTGTCCATCCTCAGGTCATACTGCAGGGTGGGTTTTGAAGCTGATTTCAGCCTCCTGGATTCGTTATCATTTTGGTTTAGGTGTTGTAGCTGAACAGAGTAACCTCTAGATAGTTTCCTTCAATACAGAGCAAAGGCTCAATGAGCCAGGAAATCCAGGCTAAAAAACCAACTTCATCTGTTCTCTCTCTTGCATCCTTTGTGTCAAAATAATAATATAGGAGAGAACTGCAAAGGAATCAGAATCTTTTTAATTTTTCAATATATTTGAATTTTTTCTTTGTTTCTTAGAGGAAATCTGAATATTAGGGTAGCAAATCCCAGTTCTTCCCTGGAAGTTCAAAAGACTCAGAAGCTTCTGACTTGTCCGGTCTGGCTCTGCCAATGGGCAGATATGGATTTAAATCTCGTTTTCCTTTACTTTTCCCTTGAACTTCCAGACTGCCCATTCCTGTTTAATGGGCAAAAAATGCACCATGTGATGACACTGAAACCAGGCACAGGTTTAAAACAAAGGCTGATTTCCTGCACACTAGGGACCCCTCTTCTGCCCTTCAGGCTCCCACCGTCATTTGTCCTGGAAGTCCTGTAGGCAGCTCCCACACACAGAAGCTCTGGTGGCTATAAAGTTGTCTTTGTAGTTTCCTTCACAAATGGAACTTGGTTTTATTTAGCTTTGGTTTATGTTCACATAAAAAGACCTCTCCATCCTGAGCATCAACATCACAGTGGAGAGGTAAGATCTTAAAAATCATCCATTTTGACATAATTACACCAAACTGCCCTGTCAATGGGTACAATCACAAATTTAGTCTCCTTCCCCAAACCCTTTTTTCAGCACAAGGTTCATTTTCATGACACTCTTTTATGATCTTCACCTCAACTGGAGAAGATATTTTCTAGCCTACAGGGCTTTATATTGTCAAAACTAACAAGTTCAAGTCCTGTGGTGAGGGTCACATTTTTATAATAAACCCTTCATATCCTTTATTATCTCCCTGTTAAATGGTTCAGCACATTAATTATCTTTATCATCCAATATATTTTGCACTAAATGAAAATATTTCAACAGTGCTTTTGGCTGAACAAGCCAAACATAACATGCCATTTTATGAGTAATTTTCATGAAATTTTGCATGCAGCCAGATCTCGTGAGGTAGGGAACACACTTTGTTTGAACTTTATAGCCCTCTCATTCAGTTTTCATTAATAATTTTTCCTTTAGTTCTCAATAGGTTTCTCTAGCATTGAGGGAACAATATCAGAGCCCTCCTGTAGCTAATTTAATATCTGTAAATTTCCATGGCTGATAAGCAACAACTGCGCAGACAAATAGAAAAGTGAAATAGTGAATGTTGGAGCAAAAAAGCTCCACAAATGAACGTGGAGACTGCAAGATGCCATGAAGGGATAATCCTTGCACAAAAGTTTGGCTCTGTCAGGTAAAACCATGAGCAGAAGAACAGTGGTTATTATTTGTCTTCTAAAAGAATATCAAAGGTTTAAAATTGTTGGTGTCAAAAATTATTCTCTTGATAGACAGAAAATGCTCTCTCCTGGAGTTTTCCACCAGCCCTTGGTCAAGCTCTGGCAAGTACAGACATCTCTGCTGGCCCAAGAAATCATTTTCTGCCACACCTTTATCTTTTCCAAAGCAATGCCCAGCCCCAAACCCATAGCTTTGCTCCTCACTCCTAGACAACCAGCTCTCAAATCAAGCCACCTTGTCCTTTTCAATCCTCCTGGCACACGTTTCACCACCAGTTGCTGCAAAAGCCTTCCATGCCCTCTCTGAACCATGTATAGAATCATAGAATCGATTGGGTTGGAAAAGACCTCCCAGATCATCAAGTCCAATCCTTGCTCCAACTCCAGTCCCTTTACCACATCATGACACTCAGTGCCACGGCCAAGCTCAGCTGAAAAACCTCCAGGGATGGGGAATCCACCCCCTCTCTGGGCAGCCCATTCCAATGCCTGAGCACTCTCTCTGCAAAGAAGTTTTTTCTGCTCTCCAACTTCAATTTGCCCTGGCAGAGCTTGAGCCCGTGCCCCCTTGTCCTATTGCTGAGTGCCTGGGAGAAGAGACCAACCCCCACCTGGCTAGAACTTCCCTTCAGGTAGTTCTAGACAGTGACAGGTATGATCCAGTTGCTCCCCAACATCCTCCTCACATCCCTAAGCCTGAAATCCCACCCCTATTAATGATGCTCCCGTCCTCTTTGCTCCTGTGGTCCTTCTCCTTCCCATCCTGCTTTTCTCCACTTGTGCTCTCAGCCACAGGCTCTGAGGAGCACACAGCCCAGTTTGGAGTTGAGTTGGGATTGAATGATGCCCAATCCAACTGCTCTGGATGAGGAGCACCCAGAGCAGCCACGTAACATGGCCCAAATCCTACTCCCTCTCCTCCTGCCCCACTGCAAGCAAAGCAAAGCCCAGTCACATAAATTCCATGTGCTTTAGAGGCCACTTCAAAGGCTGAACACATTGTCTGGGACAACAAGTTTTTGAGTTGTCCCATGCAGACCCTGGAGTTAGACTCAAAGATCCTAATGGGTCCCCTACAACTTAGGATATTCTATGGTTCTAAGAAGCCTCTCTACAAAAACCATAGAAACCCAACAACTTTGCAGTGTCTGATGCCATTGCCCTTCCACAGAAGCCCCATCTTCAGTAGACACATTAGTTGCAGCCCTACAGTAACAAAATCCTCCATCTACAGATCTTCCCCGCAGCAACTTGGGGAAAGAGCCACCTGGAAAGGATACTCATAAGTCTATCAATTTAAGGTGTGTTGCCTGCACAATGTAACTTGTTCTCATGAACACTCCCAGCTGCACAACCCTTGGTTGCAGCCACCAAGCACAAGAAAAACTGCACTGAGATTTAAGATGGTGCAATGTGTATTTTCAAGCACAAGAAAAGCTATAGTGAGATTGAGGATGGTGTAATGTGTATTTTTTCACAAGGGTAAAAGCCTGTAAAAGGACCACAGACTTTGCTGCACTTCAGTCCTCCTTCCACAGCGAACTGTAGCTGGTCTGTAGAGAAATGCAAGCTGGAGTGAGAAGGGAGGGGGTGATTCTGCTCTCACTGGACCAGTCAGGCTTGGTCCTACAAACCGACCCCTCCTGTGCAGACAGGACTGGTGCCTAACACTGGGTCACCGGAAAGACAGGACCTGCAGGAGGAAATAAATTCCCCTGGAGCCACGGGACCGACCGTGGTGCCGGTCACCAGGACGTAACAACAGGCAAATTCTTTTCCAATCCCACAAATACCCAAAGCCCTGGCAGACCTCACATCTCTAATTAAAAATGGCCATGAGTACCTCAATAAACAACGCAATCCATCATGTTCAGGACAGAATAAAGGGACACGGAGTGGAAAAGAAGCTTTGCCCCTGTCCTGTGTGCTGTACTGTATGTGTTTCACCCCAGGGAAGCATGTGCTCATTTCTTACCTCTCTGCTGACTGCACTGTCCTTTTGCATAGTTGCTGCTAAACTGCATGAAAGGTATTTCTAATCTCGTGACGGTGACTGAAAAGGGTTGAAGGACACAAATTAAGTCTCATAGCAATAGAGCAGCTCAAGAATGGAAGGTCAGCCAGTTGACTCTTCCCAGAATCCCCTGAACAATGCAATTATTCATGAAGGAAATTTCAAATTATTTTCATTAGACTTCTGTTTTACCAATCTAACCAAAGTGATTAATTAGGGATTAAAATATTTACTCTGCACATGCTGCCTTGGCACAGCACTAGAATATTTAAGCATTGTGCTAAAAGGGTCAGCTGTCTCCAGTACTGTTTGGAATTCATTCTCTACTTTCTGTGTAAAAGGGCATTGACACTCATGTCTATACTACACTTAGGATCCCATTAGGGACATGGAGAGAGAAATGAGTCCCTCTTCCTGCCCTTGGAGCTGCCCCAAGCTCCCCAGTTTCTTCACTGGGTTTGCTTTGCCACAGAAACAGGGAAAACAGCAGTGACTACAGAATGCCATGCACAGGATTCGGGGTTTGACACCTATTGCCCGGAACCAGAAAGGAGGGAAATGCATGTGAGAACATGGAAGGACCAGCTAGAAAAAGTGTTGGGATGGAAGACAGAAGAACAGAAGAATTGGACTTGTTTTGGTCCAGATATGGAAGTCTTGCTTGACCCTGTGGAGTTTCTTATTTCAACTTGTGCCTCAGTTTCTTAGTTTTAGTTTGGGGCTCACCAACATGAGGATGAGAATTTATCATGCTCAGTAAAGAAGAGTGATGCTTTGATTTGGACCTACCAGGGAGCTAAACACTCTCCCAGTGAGGTTCCTAGGATGTGTCCCAGGGGAAGGTGACACTAATGCACGTTCTGGTGTGGACACACCTCACACACATTCATCTTTACCTGAGCTTTGAGTCAGCATTAAAGAGAATTTACCCACCACTAGGATATGATGTATATCAGAGTGGAAGCTTGCACTAGAGCAGGGATTTAGAATCACAGAATCATAGAATCAATTGGGTTGGAAAAGGCCTCCGAGATCATCAAGTCCAACCCTGGGTCCAACTCCAGTCCCTTTACCAGATCATGGCACTCAGTGCCATGGCCAAGCTCAGTTGAAAAACCTTCAGGGATGGGGAATCCACCAACATTCTGGGCAGGCAATCCCAATGCCTGAGCACTCTCTCTGCAAAGAATTTTTTTCTGATCTCCAACTTCAATTTCCCCTGGCAGAGTTTGAGCCTGGGCCCCCTTGTCCTGTTGCTGACCGCCTGGGAGGAACCTCATCCCTCTGAAAACAGAGACATGGACTTACCCAAAGTGGCAAATGCTTTCACTGGATGTGAAGTTTAGAGAGAGGAACACTTGGCGTCCCTCTGTGAAACAGTGAGCTGGAAGTGCCATGCTTGCTGTGCTCCCTTTCCAGAGCTGCAACCAGCAACCACAGGTCAGAGCCTGGGTCAATCCAATTCCATTTTCAATTCATCCCTCATCCCCATTTATCTGACTGAATCCAAAGCAATGGGATATATAACAAGGAAAGACTCCCAAAAGGGGGAACATGAGAGACCATGTGACTGGTGGTGCATCAGGTCACACCAGCTTTACCAGTCTCTGTGGGGATGGTTGGATCTGGCTCAGCACTGAGGGTTCTGGTGGCTTTGCTGGCACATCTGTGTGTGTGCCTTTGCAGGATGGTTAAAATGCACAGCACCCCAGAGCTGGCGAGTGCTGCCACTGCAACCTCACCGAGATGAAAAAGATGTATAACAGGATTTGCATTCCTTCCCAGCCTGAGTGCTGCAAGCAAACATTTCAGCACTTATTTGTTACCAATATTATTAGAAGTCTCAACCCATTTCCTGGCTGGGCCATGTTTCCTCCAGGGGACTGAAGTCACCTGTCACTTTCTTTCTCATGTTACTTAATCGTTTTAGTCCAAGCAGCAAGCTGCCAATCATAGTTAATATTTAGTCACCTTGAATGCATTGCTACTGATTAAATAGACTGCTATTTCAGTAAACAACTCGTCAGAGAATACTTACAGCTTCATTATAATTATTCCACCAGATATTAGAACATTATTCATATGTAAGTCCAAAGAATATTTAGGTCTTCTCCTATTTAGTTCACAAACAACATTTTAATTGCTGCCATATTAGCAGAGCTATCAGTACTAATTGGATAATACCCCTTCAAAGATTTTTCTTATAGCAACCTCTTTTGCTCACGTGCTTTTAAAGTGTCTCTGGTTTTTAGGCTGTCTGCTGATTACCCACAAAGAAATTTATCCTTATGAGTTTATCAGCCAGGAACCAATTTTTTTTTTGAGGGGGTGTAAGTTGTTTTTGTACAGTAAAAACAAGAGGCTTCTATATGAGGGAAGACAAGGATGACAGGACAAAGCCTGTGCTGCGACTCATGGCAAAGGCATGATGAAATTCCAGGTCTTCTGAGATCTTCCATGCCCTTATCCATAGTACATCCCCTACCCTGAGCCACGTTCTCCTGGGGGTTTGGAGGATCCTTGTGCAACATCCTTGCAAAGTTCATTAAGAGAATCACAGAATCCCAGAATGGTTTGGAAGGGACCTTCAAAGTCCATTTCATTCCACCCCCTGCCATGGGCAGGGACACCTCCCACCAGCCCAGGTTGCTCCAAGCCCTGTCCAACCTGAACTGGGATACTTCCAGGGATGGGGCAGCCACAGCTTCTCTGAGCAACCTGTGCCAGGGTCTGCCCACCCTCACAGTCAGGAATTCCTTCCCAATATTCCACCTAAATGTACCCTCCTTCTGTTTAAAGCCACACAGGTCAGCCTCTTGATAAGGAGTAAACTAACAGTAAGCAGACTTTAAAGCAGAGGAGTTGCTTCTAGTAGAAAATATCTTACAGATTTCACAGTTTGAGAAGTGTTGGCAAATGATGCAGGCTGAAGCTGGGCAGCAGGTTTTGACAAATTATATGATTAATAAATGTCTTTCCATGCTAATGGCAAATTTAATGAGTGAGCTTTGCAAGGAAATGGGAGGTGAAGGAGAAATTTCAGAAAAATAAAGATGTTCTGCGTCACCACCATCTAGGCAGGATCTTCATGCCCTGCTTCCTGAAGGAAGGTTTTGTTCAGAAACCCAGATGGGGCTGTTTATCAAAGGAACAGATAATACAAGTGTTTGTTTCGCTTCAGTGAGAGAAAATGAGAAATTGTTACTTAAGGTTGACCCAAACATTTCTCCTTGTTTCTTCCCACTCTACTCACCTCCTCTCCTTCCTCCCTCACAGTTTTTTCAGTTTGACCACTGAACTGAAAAATTAATTATTCTTACAACTCTATTAAAGGATGACTTATGCCAGGCTGCTTTCAGCCTAGCTGATGTATATTAAATATCTCTATTTCTTATTTGGTTTTTCCTTTCTTTTAACATCTATCCCTTCTTTTCATAATTTCAAAATTCCCAAGTGCTCATAGAGGATTTTACACTAAGAAAATACATGCTAAAATAAAATAAAAGCCCTATAAACAGTAATAATAATAATAATAATAATAATGCTGAATTTGAACCAGAAAGGTAAAATTACCTCATCAGTTCATAATGAAAATTTTGTGTTACATACAAAGTCCTTGGGCCCACGCAGACTTCACTGTTGCACAGTGATGATTATCTGCATAGGAAAACAGCCTAAAATGTGAAAATCCAACCTTAATGCAGCTGGTTAAGAGGAGCAGCACACAAGGAAAGCATAAGGAGCACTTACATTGCCTTTTGCTTCTGCTGCTGCCTTCTCTTTGTCTCTCCTCGCTCAATGCACTGTCCTGGGATGCTCCACTCTGTAGCAGCAGCAGAGATCCAGGGCCACCCCTTGGCATCCAATAAAACCCCTCCCTTATGCTCAAAGTGAGGCAGTTCCAGGCTTTGGACTGTGTTTTTTCTGTAAACACTAGCAAGGTTAGAGCAAAGGAAAGCACAAAAGCAGAGCTGCTATAGGAGAAGCTTCTGAGCACAAGCAATGGTAGGGTGGGAAGAGATACCACAGCTGGGGGAAACCCTGACACTCCCAGGTAAGATCCAGCAGGGAGGATCAAACCATCAGCTGCTCCTTCTCCTATGGAGAAGCTGGGAGAGCTGGGATTGTTAAGCCTGGACAAGAGACCTTCAGAGAGACCTTAGGGCACCTTCCAGTGCCACAGGGGCTTCCAAGAGAGGTGGTGAGGGACTTGGGACACGGGCTTGGAGTGACAGGACAAAGGAGAATGGCTGCCAACTGCCAGGGGGCAAGGTTGGATTAGATATTAAAAAGAAATTCTTGGCTGGGAGGGTGGGCAGGCCCTGGCACAGGTTGCCCAGAGAAGCTGTGGCTGCCCCATCCCTGGAAGTGTCCAAGGCCAGGTTGGACAGGGCTTGGAGCAACCCGGGCTGGTGGGAGGTGTCCCTGCCCATGGCAGGGGTTGGAATGAGATGGTCTGTAATGTCCCTTCCAACCCAAACCATTTGGGGATTCTAGGATTCCTTGTATAGCTCAGTCAGATCTTGCTGGTTTCTCAGGGAAACCCATTAACCTTATTATATCCTTGTGTAAATTATTCAGGTGGGAGGGGAGGGAATGCATGGCTTGAGAAACAGAGTGAGGCAATCAACAGAATTGCTTTTCAGCTAGAACTAACCACACTTTGTTCATTATTTGCCTTTCCCCATCCTCTCAAGGAGGTCTGTGCTTTCCTCTCTCTCTGCTCGAGTCAGTTAAACTTAGTTTTCCAGAAGAAGAACCTGAAGTTAGAGAAAGATGGAATTTTAGCCTGGTCAGAAGAACCCCAACTGCCTCCACCATGGACAAGGCTGTCAATCCTTTTCATGGGCACAAAGTCATGAATGGATCTGTCCACTCCTGCATTAGAAACTACACATCCAGCTGTGAACAGCAAGGCTGCAGGGTTCACTGAGATGTAAAACCAGAGATGAAACTGCTGGAAGGAGACATGAGCTATTCTTGAATCCAAGCTGGGAAAGTACTTCCCAAAAAAATCCATGAATGTAGGCTCCATCTGTGTTTATACCCTATTGCAAAACATCTAATGCACTTGGAAGGACCTTCAGTGAGCAACCCCAGGCAATGTCCTGCACTACTGTGAGAGTGAAATGCTCACAGATCCCCTCAGCTGCTCCTTCTTGCTTGTCTCAGCCACCAGCCCTGACCAGGGGTTCAAACCACAGCAAACCAGAAGCTGTGTAACTTATTGCATCATTTCAAGGTGTAGGATACACCTGCTGTTCTTAACCTCAAATGCACCTGCTCTTCTTGACCTGAATTCTCACTTTTTCCTCTCATTTAGTTTCAGTCAGGGGAATAGAAACATCCTCTTTATAGCCCAGCTAATAGAGGTGGCAGCAACAAACATTAAAACACCCAGAACATCTTAAAGCGCAGAGTTAGAGTTTTCTATTGTTGTTTTATAACTTTGCTTTAATCAACTTTTTATCCATTGACTCCCTTGCAAGTTCCAACCAATATAATTAGCACTATCTAAATTAGTTATCACTCAAAATTACTTCCTTCTTGGAAAAAAATTGTTTTATTTTTAAATCATAGGTGTTGCCATAGGCTGTGCCAGAACTATATGCATGGACACATTTTAAGTAGATAATATTTTTAATCCTAATTAAAAAAATATTCCTCTCCTCCATAAAACGTTAAGATTTGTGAATGACCTTATTTTAATTTTGATAGGCATTCGGTAACAATCAACTGATTTTCATTCACATACACACTGTTCACCTTCCATTGAAGCATCACATTGCTCAGCTAAGCCCTGGCATTTTCACTGTCAGGTTTATTCCCATTCTGTTGCACACCTGATGGAGGGCAGAGGAGCTGAGATTTCCAAAGGGTGCCCGTTTCAGGACCTGCTGTTTCCACACTGCCATCAGTAAGCAGGGCTGTGTCTCCCACAGCTGCCAAACCCCATCAATACCTATTGATTTCCATGTGAAGTGCAAGTACCTCAGTGCATCTGATAAAACAGCAGAGAGCTCACAGCAGAAGGAGCTGAGAATGGAGATGCCAAGATATCAAATCCCCCAAATGTGGCTTTAGACCCAGGACATACCCAGGGGAACTGGTGGTCCTGGCAACTTTAAAGGGGCCAAACTCAGTAGTGAAAACAAGTCCACAAGATCATTATCTGGTTTTGAAAACATGGGCCCTGATGGAAATTTTTAGTCACCCAAGTTTGGAAATATTGCCTGGAGATTTTATATGACTTAGGGAAATGTTTCAGTGGTGGGCTTGGCAGTGTTGGGGTAATGGTGATCCTAAAAGTATTTTCCAACCTAAATGATTCTATGATTGTGTGATTCTGCATCCTCACATTGCTCAGGGCAGTAGGAGGCATGGAAGCCCAAGACTACAGCAGAAGAGCTGGTTGTGGGTCTGGTCTGAGTCAACTGCAGGAAGAGGTTTTAGCTGCCAGCCCTCTGGTGTCTTAAGTCACTGTGAAAGGGGGCAGATACTCCTCTGGAGCTCCAGCTCCATCTCTGAGTGTGAGTGACAGCCGTGAGCCACACATTGTGTTCTTGGACACTGATGGGATGTTCACAGAATTGTGGAATCACAGAATGGTTTGGATTGGAAAGAACCTCAAAGTTCATCTGGTTCCAACTCCCTGCCATGGGTAGGGACACCTCCCACTATTCCAGGTTGCTCCAAGCCCCATCCAACCTGTCCTTGGACACTCCCAGGGCTGGGACAGCCACAGCTTCTCTGGGCAACCTGTGCCAGGGCCTCCCCACCCTCACAGCCAAGAATTTTTTCTCGATGTTCAATCTAAACTTACTCTCCTTTAGCAGGAGGGACCAGTTTGCCAGCAAAGGATGACAAAGGCTCCCTGGAGATCCCATTTCTCTGTGGAGGGATCTTCTGGTGACTGCAGGATATCTGCCTTGGCATTCCTTGTCAGTTGTCATCCTCTTAGAGGAGAATTTGATAACACCCACCCACCTGCTTGGCACCTGATATCTATCCCTTGCTTAGGGAAATAAATGTGAGATGAGGATGTTGGAGAATGGCCTGAACTGTGAGTACAGACTCCTTCAGACACAGAAGAGGAGCAGGATGAGGCACAGGGTGGAGGATGCACTGAATGGCATGATCTAGTAAAGGGACTGGAGTTGGACCAAGGGTTGGACTTGATGATCTCAGAGGTCTTTTCCAACCCAACTGATTCTGTGATCCTATGATTCTGTGCTTGAAGAGACCTGAGCAAGAGGGGCTGTGGGCACATGGCTGGGAGGTGAACTGCAGGCCCTCACCTGGGAAAGCTTTAGCCTTACTGAAAACCCACTTGAATTCTCACCTCTCAGTGTCCTTTAATGCTACACTGAAGTACAGGGCACCCAAATGAGCTTTATTAAATCACACACTGCAATAACAGCACCCACCAAAAACTGCCCCTTCCACATTCATCCTCCAGTCCCACTGGCTCCCTCTCTCTCCTATTTTCTTGTCATAGGAGCACCAGTTGGGGGGTGGGAGGTGGAACAGGAATCAAAGCGACCTTATCATCGAAATGTATCATTTGAAATTTGGTAAAGAGAAAGCTGAATAATTTCCCACAACCTTAGGGCAGTGCTATCTTTCATCCTGACTTGTTCTGCTATTTACAAAAAAACCTGCATAATTACCAGAGCAAATGCCACGTCACAGCCTGCACCTGCTATGGGCAAGATAGAGAACATGTTTCTGAAAGTAATAATTAAATAAAGCCATCCATCATTCAGCTTCCTCTAGTTCTGTGGCTTCTGTGAGCTTTAAAAGGAGCAAAACAATGCATTTGTGCAACGAGCTTTTCTCCTCACATTTTAATGGCAATTATTGCATGTAAACTAGCTTTTGTAAGAACTATGAAGCAGATGGATGTGGTCTGAAAAAAAAAAACCAGGCAAATACACCCACTGGAAAATCAAAAAGATAAAAATGCAAAGTCACTGTGTGTGTAGTTGTCTGTGTGCTGTGAAATGCTTCTTTTTAGCCTCAGCATCTGAATATTCCCAATGGAAATGTTATTATAAAAGACAACAGGTTGTTTCAGCAGAACTGATCAAAGAGTGTGATTGCTGTTCCAGGCACAGTCCCATGATGTGACTGACAATCCTGAGTGAAAGAATTAGCACTACCCAGCAGCTCCCTCTTGAATGGAAGAGCCATCCGGGAAGAGATGAAGATGTTTGAAATCCTGGGAAGCAGTGAGAGGGTAAGGATGTGAGGAGAGAACTGACAGCAGGGAAGCATTTTCTCATCTACCCTTCATTCTCCTTTGAGCTGTGCCACTCTGGCTGCTGAAGATCTGCCAAGTGTGGTCCCTCCCAGGCTGCATTCCAACAGAGGGTTCAGGCTTTCTCTGGGGCTGTAGCAGTTCCCTGGTGCAAAAATTCCTCTTTGCCCAAGCCAGGGGAAGAGTTTGGGTGCTTGGCCTTCACATGGACAAGACAAAGGTTTACTGCTTGGGCTCAGTGTCCTGGTTCAGCCACCAGAACCACTGTGTGAGTGCGACCAAAGCTGTGTATTCTGCACCCTCTATGTAATCTCTCACAAACTGTTAACAGTGGACCACTTGCAGCACCTGCCCAGGGCACACCTGACATCTCAGGCTGGGAGCTTGCTGGGAAAGAAGCCTGTGAGACAGGAGCTGGGAGAACTCCCCTCCAGGGAGTCCTTGGCACCTCCACATCCACCTGAGGGGTCATGTCTGCTCATGGGCCAGCAACCATTCCAAAATCCCCCCTGACTCACAGAGTGGAACTCCCTGCCCTTGGATAGATACTGGGTGCTCCCACCTGGACCTGAGGGGAGAGCATCTTGGGGTCTGGGGACTTCTGGAACCACTCGATGGATCCAGAGACGGACCAGAACCTTGACAGGAGGAGCCCACCACTCTCGACCAGACTGTGCCATCATCTGCACCAACAGTTTTTTCACTTCCTTTTATTTTTGACTCAGGGGAACCACATGGGGCTCAGTACAGGGACCAACAAACCCCACTGTGTTTGTGCCCCAGGGGCCTGGGTTATACAGCTGGGTTTTGTGGGTTAAAACCAATTTCTCTTTGTGCCATTGCATTTACTGTAGTATTGTTATTGGGACGTCCCATGGCGTAGTGGAGAGCACTCCAGTCTCTGACTCCCAAGGTCCCGAGTTCGAGTCTCAGTGGGACCGTCCCCGGCAGTTAAAGCCTCCCTGCCATCTCATCCCGTCACATCTCGAATGCTCAGCATGGTCAGCCCCAGTCAGTACCGGGTGCTGTGACAGCCCCAAGGACTTCACTGTCACTGTCCAAGCTCGCTCGGCCATGGCAAAATGAACCTTAAGACTTAAACGCTGGGGCCAGTTCTGCGCACACTGAGCCTCACCTAAAAAATCCACTGTGCAGGGCTCGGAGGGCACACCCACGTGGGGTGAGCCCTTCCCAAATCTTCATTCGTGAAGATTGGCCATTATTATATTATTATTAATATTGTTATTAAATTGTAGCTCTGACTTATACTCTCTTTCGTGTTGAGTTGGTTTCTCCTGCCTGTTTACCTTTAAACCAGCACACTCGGGTGTCTAAACAGACCCCACGTCTCCCCCATGTACATCTTTCTACATCTCTGCATTGGATGTTTTCCTTTTTTTCTTTCTACCAAACTGACACCTGTGGTGAACATTCCCTTTACAATCCAGTTTAACGCACAAGTGGGATGAGCAGCCAGATGGGACACTTGTCCTGTGCCACCACTGGAGAGAGCCATATCTCATTGCTTCTGCTCTGCCAACAGACAAATTCACTGTATTAAGCCATTCCACATCCCAATTTTGGAAAGTTGCAAACAGGGTAGGATTATGAGGATTAAAGGGTGGAGGGTTCTACTTTCCATTAAGGCTTTGCTGACAAAGAATCTGTTGGCAATTAATAGATTGTTAGATCTTTCTGTAAATGTCTCATGAATTATTCCGGAGTCGAGGGAGGCAACGATCCCAGTTCACAAGCCCACAGAGCACTCTGTGGTGTTTAAGGCTGTGGTTTGCAACTCTTTTTCCCCGCTTCACAATTTTCAGTGCTTAAAATTTTACCAGAACGGCCCAGCTCCTGCCCAGTGCATTCAAACCACTTGTCAGTGTTGTTCTTCATTACCTCTAGAGACCTTGCAGAAGCAGTTTTTGGATGATTTTGTAAACCCTTGCTTTGGCTCAAGCAAAATAAGCAAATCCTGACTTCAAAATGCTGAATTTTTTTTTAAACCTTTAGAAAGTATTGAAGACTGAATTCTTGAGAAACAATGTAGATAAGAAGCATGTTTGAAAAGACACCCCACCCGAAATGGGAAGGCAACTGAAATGGTTCAAGAAAATTCCAACAGATGACTCCCACAGGCAAACAGAGCTCAGGAAAAACCCTTCCTAACCACCTCTTCAGACAGCAAGGAAATGACTTCTAGGAAGGATTTACTTCCTTCCTTTTTCAGTATCCCAGATATTCAGAAACTCTTCCTGGGCTTTGCAGTGATTTCTACTTAAAGAGTAATTTATTGACATTCCTAAGAGAGAACTCTTTAATTCACAAAATATTACTCATCAAAACGCTACAAAAATGGCAGTTTTATTCTGATCCTAATCTATAAAGCTTTTTTTCTATCTTTAAAGCTATGGTTATCTTGAAGTGCTTAGTCTCATATTCATTGCTTTTATAATTGGACAACATAGAACAATGGGAGATTTACTAGTTTATTAAGAACCAAAATGAATGTAATCCAATATCACCCTTTGTTGAAAGCCACCTACAAAAGAATTGCATGAGGATGTGAAATGAATAATCTTTCTTGGTTTTCTCCTCTTGAAATCACTATAGTGCCTTCCCAGAGCACAATAAATGGCAGTATGTTGTGGAAAATTACTACAAGTCTTACCAGGTAAACAAGTTCAGTAGATTTTGGGAAACTAGTGCAGTTTATTTCTGACAAATGTGTTCACAGAGGAATTGTTTAAAAAAAATTATCCTAATAGTCCAGGATTATAAAAGAAAGCCTTAAAATCAACAATCTGGTTCTTGTGCTACAGACAACATGGTCATTCAACCCAAACTTTTTGCCTTTTCCTTACCAATAAAGATGGGTTTGTGCATGGAGCAATGTTTCTAAGGTAGGAAACTAAAAATTATACCAGAAAAGGTAAGGCAATAAATAGCATTTAATATATGATATATAGAGGTATATAGATATATATGACAGAGTGGCTGGAGAGCAGCCAAGTGGAAAGGGACCTGGGGGGACTGAGGGACAGGAAGCTCAACAGGAGCCAAGAGTGTGGCCAGGTGGCCAAGAAGGCCAATGGGATCCTGGCCTGGATCCAAAGTAGCGTGGCCAGCAGGCCCAGGGCAGTGAGCCTTCCCCTGGCCTCTGCCTTGGGGAGGCCACACCTTGAGTGTTGTGTTGAGTTGTGGGCCCCTGAGTTGAGGCAAGAGATTGAGGGGCTGGAGCGGGGCCAGAGAAGAGCAACGAGGCTGAAGAAGGGAGTGGAGCACAAGTGCTGTGGGGAGAGGCTGAGGGAGCTGGGGGTGTTTGTGCTGGAGAGGAGGAGGCTCAGAGGTGACCTCAGCACTGTCTGGAAGTGCTTGAAGGGAAGTTCTGGCCAGGTGGGGGTTGGTCTCTTCTCCCAGGCACTCAGCAATAGGACAAGGGGGCACGGGGGGCTCAAGCTCTGCCAGGGCAAATTGAAGTTGGAGAGCAGAAACAAATTCTTTGCGGAGAGAGTGCTCAGGCATTGGAATGGGCTGCCCAGAGAGGGGGTGGATTCCCCATCCCTGGAGGTTTTTCAGCTGAGCTTGGCCGTGGCACTGAGTGCCATGATCTGATAAAGGGAGTGGAGTTGGCCCAAGGGTTGGACTTGATGATCTTGGAGGTCTTTTCCAACCCAATCCATTCTATGATTCTATGATTCTATATATATCTCTCTGTCTGTCTATCTATCTATCTATCTATCTATCTATCTTAATCATCAGGAAATAAACCAGAAAGACTTCTCACACTGCACAAGACCTCAAACACCCTCTGCACTAGTCTTATTGCTCCTTTAAAAATGCACTGAATGATCAATATGGAGCAGGAGTCAAATGTTCAAGGATAAGAGCAATGCAAAAATGGGAACAGTGTGTTCCAGTGATGTGTCAGAGTTCAAACCCAACTAGTCAAACAGACAAAGAGAGTTTGATGTTTCCTTGCCATGGACAGAAGTAATTTTTCAAGCCCTGAGTCCTTTCTAGGTAGAGGTGAAGCTGAAATTCACTGGAAAAAAAAAAATCCCAAATCCTGTTTTGGATGAAAGTGGGCTTTGCTTCTGCAGTGAGCTCTGACAGTGTCTTTTACCATCATGGTCTCCTGAAGCCTGTTCAAATCAGAGCATCAATTTTCTACTGCAGTTCAGCTCTGTCACTGTTCACCTCTACCATTAATTACAACATTTTCTTTCCTGGCCATGAAAGTGCTTTCAATAGAAAGAAAATGACACTATGCCTATTTTACAGTCAGAGAAACTGAGGCAAAAAAAGACAATGCATTACTTTCTCCTTGTAGCCTGGACCTTGAGACCAGACCAATGCCAATTAGCAAGAACTGATTTTTCCTGAAGTAAGGAGAGCTCTGGTATCTGTACCAAGTGGTCACCAGGGACTCACACCCATCTTGGAGTTTGATTTTGGTACATGGGTTGTTTCTTTAGCTGCAAATCTGTCCTGCTGGGTGAACTGTGCACCAAAGAGGTGTCAGGGGGTCAGTGCCTGATCACACACATCACCTCTCACACCTCTGGTGAAAAAGCACTTGAATTCACTGGGTGTCTCTCCACCACCTGATCTTTCCTGCATTATAAGAAATTTTCATCTTATATGATGTGCCTTTTCCTACTCAACCCAAGAGCAGCAATATTTGCCCATTTGCTGTATTTTGTGTTCATGGAAGAGCTGACCATCCTCCTGCCACCTCAACCAACCCTATCCTTGCTCTGTAGCTTCTGGGCTTCGCTGTAATGCAAGTAAAAAATGCATTGAGCTACTTGGAATAGACCTTCAGAGAGATGTCAGAACCTTCAGGAAGGGAACCACAAAGCAGAGGTGTAATAAGTTAATTCTTTAACTTTAATGTGGTGTTTGTGACAGCCCTTATTCTTACCTCAATTTCCTGCACCACGAGCTTGTGGTCTTCTCATCTCCTGGGTGAAGAAACAGGGTGCTGGTGCCCATGAGAAAGATGGGAGAATTCTCTTCTTCTGCAAGGCAGGATTCAGCTCCCCACTTCCACTTCCAGGAGGAGTTTGGACTGATGTGTCTCCAGGGAGCTGGGAGAAAAGATGGGAAAAGCTCAGCATGCAGGTTGCCAAGGCTCAGCTTCTCCCTTCCCATCACTAGCATTGGATATACTCACAACTGCCACTGGGTTGGTGCATTTAAGTCCTTTCCACACTGAAAGTGGGAGGCAACACACTGGATTGATGCCAAAGTCTCCACTGACCTCAGTGCTCACGGACAAACCAATCCCATGGGATCTCCTTGAATTTCTGGATTGATGCCAAAGTCTCCACTGACCTCAGTGCTCACAGACAAACCAATCCCATGGGATCTCTTTGGATTTCTGGATTGATGCCAAAGTCTCCACTGACCTCAGTGCTCACGGACAAACCAATCCCATGGGATCTCTTTGAATTTCTGGATTGATGCCAAAGTCTCCACTGACCTCAGTGCTCACGGACAAACCAATCCCACGGGATCCCCTTGAATTTCTGGATTGATGCCAAAGTCTCCACTGACCTCAGTGCTCACGGACAAACCAATCCCATGGGATCTCTTTCATGCAGAGCATCCATCCAGGTCTTGGAAACCCCTCAAAGGGGGACTATCACTTCAAGCTCCCTCAGGCAGATCATACCTAAGACCATTTATTAAGTTAAACTTTTGTCATTGGCTTAAAGAATAAATAAGTGTGATTGTCACTTCCCCTGCCTCACTGCAGTTAATGGCAGGGCAGGAGGTCAATTGTTTCTTTTCTCAGGACTTGTGTGCTCCTCTGCTTTCCCCCAAAGATGCTTCCTTATAAAGAGCAAAAAAGGTAATGAATAAATTGAAAAAAAATGCTTGTAGACCCAAAAGAAAGAATGCATCTATTATAAAATAAAATCTCTTTTAGTAGCTATTAGAATGCATTAAAAATATTCACAGGACTCTCCCCTCCAGTTATGTTGCAAAAGCCATGCAAATAATAATTGTGGCTAAGTGCACTACAGTGACAGTCAATATTGTACTTCCCAAGCTAGTACTCATTATTCTTTATGGAAATCATGCATTTTGTGAAAGATCAAAAGATTTACATATCATATGGAGTGCTTTAGGGAGTGACTTGCTGTGCACTTTAAATGCACAATGTTCCACAGCCATTTAAATACAGATTTCATTTCTCTCTTCTGTGTGATATTAAATTTGAAAAAGGAGGGAGAGAGAGACGGAATCGACTTGGGTACCTTTGTTCACATCATGAAATACAATTTTAATTTGGTTCTGATATGGAAGTTTAATATTTTTATGGGATGTTATTGAATAATCTGCTAGGCTCAGCATTGGCCTTTGCTCAGGAAAGAGATGAAAGAAATCAATTTTTTTTTTTTTAAAATGAGCACTGCAGGAAAAATCATCTGCTCTTCCATGCCCTGGAGAAGGGGATGGACTCCGACACGAGGCTTGGCCTCGCTTTAGTCTGGTCTGTGCTGGTGGAGTGGAACAGCAAAGGAAGAAGGAGCTGCAACCTATTTCCCTAGATCAGGACAGCAGGGAAATGCTGTGATTTCTGTGCTGCCCCAGGCTGTGGGAGACAAGGCAGCCTCACTCTGGCATGCCTTGGGTGAGCCGCTGCAGCACAGAGACAAAAGCACCTTTTTAACCTCACCAGGGTGTTTGTGAGGATGAGGAAATGCATTGAAGGGCAGCTAGGTGGTCAGTCACTGTGGCAGTGTGGCCACATGGCTGTGCAGAGGGACTTTAGGGCCATCCCTGCATGCCTACACTCCATTCATATATTTGTGCTCTACATATCCTGCCCAGCTGGGAAAGGATCAGCTGCCTGGATGAGTCTCAGCACCTCATGTTTACTTTCTCTGCCCCTGAAGTTCTGTCATGGGGTCAAAGATGGGATATCATAGAATCATAGAATGGATTGGGTTGGAAAAGACCTCCAAGATCATCAAGTCCAACCCTTGGGCCAACTCCACTCCCTTTACCAGATCATGGCACTCAGTGCCACAGCCAAGCTCACCTTAAAACCTCCAGGGATGGGGAATCCACTCCCTCTCTGGGCAGCCCATTCCAATCCCTGAGCACTCTCTCTGCAAAGAAGTTTTTTCTCATCTCCAACTTCAATTTCCCCTGGCAGAGCTTGAGCCCGTGCCCCCTTGTCCTATTGCTGAGTGCCTGGGAGAAGAGACCAACTCCCACCTGGCTAGAACTTCCCTTCAGGTATGAGCCCTGGGGACATGGGAGGTGTCAGGCAGAGGGCTGAAAACATGACTTTCTTCACTGAAAGCGTTGTCAGGCACTGGGATGAGCTGTCCAGGGATGTGGTGGAGTCCCCATTCCTGGAGGTGTTCAAGAAACGTGGCACTCAGTGCCATGGTCTTGTTGCCAAGGTGGTGATCAAAGGTTGGACTTGATGATCATGGAGGTCTTTTCCAACCTTAATGGTTCTGTGACTCTTCCTAGAGTGTTTCCCATTTGAAGGTGAGATGGGATTCACAGACAGCCTGGGCCATGCTCCTGTGAGCCCTCGGAATACACCAAGGTTGGACCACCCCTGGAAGTAAGTTGATAAAAATGGTCTTCACCACCAGAGAGGGGGTCATAGTTTAACATCATTTTGGGGTGGTGCCTAAAGAAATGATTAAGGGGACAGAAGTCTGTGTCATTCTGCGTCTACTCACCAGCAATGGGAAGAGCTGGGCACCACCCAACAGGCATGGTGGGACAAGGAAAAGTGGCCCTCTGCCTCCTCTGAGGGAAGAAAAGAAAGGTTTCAGAGCAAGAAATTAGTCCTTTATTTCTGTGGAAGAAAGAAAGGCTTTCATGAATAGGAAATCTGCCCCATTTGTTTGCTTCTGATACATTCTGCATTATTTTCCAAATGAAGCAAATGGAAAACCTCTTTAATGAAGCATAACTATGTTGTGATTAGGGCTTATTCTGTCTAAATATTGACTCGGATAACATTTTCTCAGGACGAGCAGACCATAACCCATGACTCTGGTATCAAAGTCAGGAAGATTAACAGGAAAGATGCATTTTCTGGTTGTGTGAAGAGAAGTTTGACACAGCCAAGACAACAGGCAGAGTCTTTTATCATTGTTTAGGAGATCCAGGCAGAGGGGTTTCAAAAGGCTGTACCTTTCTTGTTCCACTGGACACTGGAAAACTCCAGGAAAAATAGCTCTGTCTTCCCCTTGCTGGTTAGCACAGAGACAGGGAGAGAGTGGCAGGAATTCCTACAAAATTTCCAAGATAATGAGAATTTCTCCTATTATCTTGGAGGAAAGATTAACCAAGCCCTATTGAAAGATTAACCAAGTCCTACTGAAGTACAACCACTGGCTCTTTGACCTTCACCTGCGGCTAAAATCAGAATAAGTCAGGCATATGGATCCTAATCCTGGCCTAAACAATCCAGAAGAACAGGTTGACTGGTGCTTGGGAAAAGAAATTGGTAATTAGGGCAAAAGTTGCTTGGAAAATTAGCTCAAAAGGGACAGATAAATTGTCCTGGACATTGCTAGCCTGCTGCCAGTTTGTACAGTGTGATATTTTCCCTCTCCTTCAAAAAGCAGAGACATGTGTTTCCTTAGTAAGGGAGTTTTGTTCTCAAGAATAGTCTCATGTTCTGAGGGAAGGGGTGTGAAAGATTTTTGGTTTAGCCATTGTTTTGTGCATTAGTCAGTCCCAGCTACCCACGCTCTGACAGAATCTTATTTTGCACAAAAAAATAAAAAAACAGGAGTGAATCTGTGCCCCAGGAGGGTAACCACAAGGTGAGGGAAGGCACAAAAAAGGGGTAGGATGCTACAATTCTGTTTGTTGGGAGCTCAGACCTTTCCATCTCTGTCTGCAACCTGCAAAGCAACGACACCTCAGGGAGAAATCCCACCTATCTCACCTCCAGGGCTCATTAGCTGTCCTGGATAGGGATGTCTTGGGAATATGCATAAATAGACACCAGAAGATGAATTTTCCTCACAAACACTTAACAGATAAACCTTCCTGGGAAGTTAAAAAGCACCCTGAGAAAAGTACTATCTCCTTGGTACACAGGAGTTTTTGATCATTCTTAGGATTTTGGAATTTAAAGAAATCATGACAACAGATGATTGTGTGAGGCAGCAAAGCAATCAAACTGCTGCAGCAGTGTGGGCACAGCCGTGCTCTGCAATTCCAGGGTCTCTTGGCATGGCTGGCATTCACTGGAGCAAGTTTAGCCTTGTGCATGCCCCTGGATCTTACTGTGGACAAGGGAAGGGTTTACACTGGGATATTTCTGCAGGGCCTTGGCAATGCAGACAGTCCTAAAGGACAGTCAGAAGGTCCTGGACATGAACCTGCACTCTTTGGGCACTTCAGGAGGAAGATTTTCTAAACCAGATTCTCATTTCTCTACAACTTCATCTTCTCTCCATTATTTATTTGTAAAGACAGGATTTTAATTCTTGGAATTGTGGAATAATTTAGGTTGGAAAAGACTTTTAAGATCATCACATCCAACCATTCCCACAGCACTGCCAAGCACACCACTAACCCAAGTCCCCGAGTGCCACATCTATAGGTACAACATAGAAACATAGAATCATAGAATGGATTGGGTTGGAAAAGACCTCCAAGATCATCAAGTCCAACCCTTGGGCCAACTCCAGTCCCGTCACCAGATCATGGCACTCAGTGCCACGGCCAAGCTCACCTTAAAAACCTCCAGGGATGGGGAATCCACCCCCTCTCTGGGCAGCCCATTCCAATGCCTCAGCACTCCCTCTGCAAAGAAGTTTTTTCTCATCTCCAACTTCAATTTCCCCTCGCAGAGCTTGAGCCCGTGCCCCCTTGTCCCATTGCTGAGTGCCTGGGAGAAGAGACCAACCCCCACCTGGCCACAGCTTCCCTTCAGGCAGTTCCAGACAGTGCTGAGGTCACCTCTGAGCCTCCTCTTCTCCAAGCTAAACAACCCCAGCTCCCTCAGCCTCTCCCCATAGGACTCATGTTTCCCTACAGGATTCTGCTGTTGTATTTCCACCTTTCCCACCCACCTACCCCACCCAAACTTTCAAATTTCATCTCTGTTCCCATTGCAAACTTCCCAAAGCTGAGCTCTGCAGTTCCAAGGATTTCTAGATGGACAGGCAAGAGAAGCATGCAGGTCAGCTAACTGTTTGTAAAAGATAAAATTATTATTCTCTGTGAAAAACCACCACCACAACAACAGGAGAGACACAAAATAATAACCCAGCAGATCTCACGAGCCAATTGCCAAAAACCTTTACAGTGGTGCTTTGTCTTCCCACCAGCTGCAGATCCCAGCCCTTGTTCTGGGCTCTGCACTGCAATGCTGGGCTTTCCTCTGCACTAGAAGGAACCAGAAATAAAAGAAACACAGCACACAGGAAAGTAAAGGCTGAACTGAGAGTGGGAGAGCAGCGGGAGCGTGGCAGTGGTGGTGTTAATGCTGGAGTATTCCCCGGGAGCGTGAGCTGGCAAAGGGAGTGGACACCCAGATATTTGACATGCAGCCAAATAATTTGGCACATCTCTAACTGGCACAAAGCAGTCTTAGTAGAGCTTCCTACTGCTGCTGGCACTTGTACAGCTGTCTTTCTTCATCTTGCTCTTCCCACTGCAACAGCCACTCAACAGGTGTTTGCACAGACACAGTGTGGTTGGCAGCTGGGACCCTTCCATATTATCGCTGCCATACATTTTTGTCCCTCTGCACAGCATCGCTCGGGTCCGTTGCCCAGGGGCCAGCATGGCAACGGGGACAGCTGACCAGCTGGATTTGGGAAGAGGGGGCTCTGTGTTTTGGGCAGCCAGATGTATGGGTTGGAAAAGCAGTAGGGGAACATCAAGGCTTGGCATGGCTCTGGGAACTGGAGGGATGCTTTGCTGAAGTTTGTCTGGAATCCATCTTCTGCTCACCTGGCTCTTCCCTGACTTTTTCTCTTCTTGGCCCAGGACATCTTGGTCCCACACCCATTTTCTTCATTGCAGACAAGTCCCCATACCTTTAGCTTCCTGTCCTTGATTTTCCATAAGGATTGTTTGCTCAACTCGTGATGAATTTTTTTTGCCCATCCCTATTCAGCCTTCAGTCCAAACGAGCTTAGAGCAAAAGACAGGAGAGCTCAGATCCCAAAGAAACCTTGGAACTGCAAGACTTACAGGCACAGGAAGTACCCAGAGAAATTCACTTTGGAGTACAGTTCATGAGAACATTAAATTTAACAACTGACTTGTCTTCTCTTTTAAGTTACCTGCGGAGTTTTTTGTCCTTGTGTAACCTTTTTGGTTTTCTGATCTCCCACCCACCACAGCCGTGCCAGTCCTCCCATCAATGCAGTCCATGGCTTGCTGAATGTTGGCTTCTTTCCTCAACACATTTCCCCAGTGCACAAAACTTTGCAGTTGGGAAACTTCCAGATCAAGAGGAAGACGGTGCTTAAAAGTTCCCCTACAATGTTCTTCACAAACAACTTTCTTTCCATGAATTTGTCTGTTTGCTTTTTGAACTTGGGCAAACTGAGAGGATCCACCAGATAGTGGAGCAAGGAGTTCCACCACTTCGCAGCTCTGTGTGTGAAGAACCACTTCTTTCTTTTTCTTTTACACCTATGACCCAACAGTTTTGCCTGAATCTTGTATTGGAAAACAGGTGGGAAAATGAGTTTCTGCCCCTGTCTGCTTCTTCAGCAGCCATGGCTTCACAGGTGTGACTTTATGGGTGTGCTCTCCATCCATCCTCCTCCCTTTTCTGTGAAGTCCTTGACATGGACCTGCAGAATAAATGTATGGAATGTCCCAGTGGATCTTTACTGCCTTTGCCCCACAGAAGATCTCACCTTAGAGGGAGTCCAGAGGAGGCCATAAAAATGATTGGAGGGATGGAACACGGTGTCTTATGAGGAAAGACTGAGAGAGCTGGGGGTGTTCAGCTTGAAGAAGAGAAGGCTCTGGGAGACCTTAGAGATCCTTCTGGTGCCTAAAGAGGCTCTAGGAGAGCTGGAGAGGGACTTTGGACAAGGGCCTGGAGTGACAGGACAAAGGGGAATGGCTACAGACTCAAAGAGAGCAGGTTTAGATGAGATATTAGGAAGAAATTCTTGGCTGGGAGGGTGGGCAGGCCCTGGCACAGGTTGCCCAGAGAAGCTGTGGCTGCCCCATCCCTGGAAGTGTCCAAGGCCAGGTTGGACAGGGCTTGGAGCAGCCTGAGATAGGGAAGGTGCTCCTGCCCATGGCAGGGGATTGGATGGTCTTTAAGGTCCCTTCCAATCCAAACCATTCTGTGATTCTATAACCTCTCTGAAGAACCAGAATAATATTTCTAGCCCTTTTTTGTCTCTGTTTATGTTCTAAACATAGAAACCCCCTTGTCAACTACAGGTAGGGCACTTAAAGAGCGTGTCTCATGTGTCTCATGGCATCTCTGCCAAGGGATGAAGCAGTGAGTTGAATCTCTGTCCAGAGCATCCTGAGCACTCACCCTCTGCTCAGGGCAAGGAGGCTGTTCCAGCCCTCTTCCCACTCTCCCCAATGTTGCCATTAATATGTAAAAGCTTAAGCTTGCTAAAGGGATTATTTCCCATCCTATCTGATTGTAAACTGGCATTTCAATGATTACATGTATCTTTTTGTCATTTTCTCGTAAAACATCTTATTCTTGAACAGCATAATTGGCCTCTTACTAATGTTTAATGAATGATTAAATCAGCATAAATGCAACATACAGCTCGACATGGAAAGCATGTTTAGAACCTCCAGAGCCACACAAATGTATTTGTCACAATATAGATTGTAAATCCTTATAATTTTCTGATTATGAACTTTCTGGTATATTTGCCATTAAATACATGGGAAGGAAAATGTGAATTTGCCTTTTTGAGCTCAGAAGCAATTCAGCCACTTATCATTTTGTTTGCAATTTCTAACCCACATATTAACAACACCTCTGTGGTTTTCATTTAAGTATATTATATAATCTTCCCAAATTAAAAGCCAATTAAAATCACATAATTGCAGAGCTCAGGCAGGCAAGTCCTTGTAGAGATGGCCAAGCAAGGACACTTCTTTGCACTGTCACACCACGTTAACCAGCCTCACAGGGGGACTCCAGGTTGTGCCCAGGCAAAGGAGTTCAAGGGAAATGAAGCATAAAATGTTTATCTGAGTGAAAAGAGAAAGAGAAAGGTATTTCTTCAAAGGAGGGAGAAATATGGGAGGACACAAATTCAGTTTCCTGAAGACATGAGGTTGAGAGGCATTTAAAAGTGGTAAATGTGGTGATGATCACAGGATCAGAGACATAAGATTAGTTTAAGAAAGTTTAATAAAGGTCCCTTGGCTGACAAAAATCAGACACATGAAACTGGGATGTGCTATGAGCAGGATGTTTGCAGGCCCACAGCATCCTGAGGCATGGGAAAAACCAAATGCATTCCTCAGGATATAGCCAGTGGAGTCAGGGAGTGTCACTGACCTCTGCTTGGAGACTGGTACTGCAGGAGGGATCCTCCCGTGTCACCCAGCACAGAGAAGTCAGGGAGATGGGAATTTCATCCTTCCAAGAGAATCATAGAATCATAGAATGGATTGGGTTGGAAAAGACCTCCCAGATCATCAAGTCCNAGATGCAAAGACATTCAGCTTTCCCTGTAGAAATATGGCAGGGAAGAAAGCACAACAAAGCAAAGAAGCCTTCTCAGACAGAAAACTGGCACTGGCACAGGAATACATCAGAACAAGCCAAATAGTTTCAGGGGGGAGGTTGAGTTACATCTTCCAAGCACGAAGGTGCTGAAGCAGCTCTTTGACAGATGCTGCAGGGCCAAGGAATTCATGGGGTTTAAAAGTGATGCTGGGTTTGTTTATGAAGGGATTGGGGGTCTGTTTCCCTTCAAACCTACTCTCTACATTTTTCAGCAAAAAAAGTTTGTCTACAAGATCAGGGAGCAAAAAGAAACTGTGTAACATCCTCCTTGAGATGTGCAGAGAATGTGCTGTGCTGCTGGGCTGAAGGTCAGGAAAGACCTCCAAGGTTATTGAGTCCAACCACTGACCCAACCCTGCCAAGGCCACCACTAACCCACATCCCCAGGTGCCACATCTACACACGTCTAAATCCCTGCAAAGATAAGGACCCTGCCACTGTCCTGGGCAGCTGTGCCAGGGCTTGACAACTTTTTGTTGAGGAAATTTTTCCTGCTCGCCAATCTAAACCTCTCCTGGTGCAACATGAGGTCGCTTCCTCTTGTCCTGTCATTTGTTGCCTGGGAGAAGAGATCAACCCCCACCTGGCTCTCCCCTCCTGTCAGGGAGTTGCAGAGAGTGAGAAGGTCCCCCCTGAGCCTCCTTTTCTCCAGGTTGAGCCCCCCCAGCTCCCTCAGCTGCTCTTGGTGCTCCAGCCCCTTCCCCAGCTCTGTTGCCCTCCTCTGGACACATTCCAGCCCCTCAACACCTTTCCTGTTGTTGGGGGCTCAAAACTGGCCCAAGGATTTGAGAGCAGCCTCATCAATGCCCAGCACAGGGGACAGTCACTGCCCTGGTCCTGCTGCCACGCTGAGATACACCAGAGATGAACACTCAAGCCTCCATCATCCTCCAGGCTCATTCCCATGCCATGAACTCTGCTCTGCTCCAGGTGCATTTAGAGACTATCAAGTTTTATATGGGTTTATATGGGGTGGTAGAGGTTGATGAGAGACCCTGTCCATGGAGCCCAGCTAACAGGAGTTCTGTCCTGCAGCCTGTTTTACCATGGAACCCTCCCATATCTTGCTGCCCTCATCCACTTCTGGACTGCAGCACACAAGGCAGTAAAAAAAAAGAAGATAATTGGGCAGTCTGTCATGGTGAGAAATACAAACAAAACAAAACAAAAGAGAGAAAATAACTAACTCAAATGGCAAGGCAGTGTCTGATAAAGGAATATTGATATTAAAAAAGGGGGAAATTAATATTCCATTTTCTGACTTGTTCCTGCAATTCTTCAGAAGGGTCAGGGAAGCCTTACCAGGAAAGAGCACAATCCAACTGGTATTTCAACAGTTCATCCAATTAAAACTGCACCACAAACTAAACCCGAGTTTGGCAAACACTTTCCTGGTCTCATCGTCTGGTTTAAAACATCACTGAGGGATTTGAACAGACCACAGACAGGTGGACTTTCAGTTGGCATCACAGTTTGGATTCATGGTATGCCCTGCCCACCAGCAAGTGTTACAGCTCTCTGCAGAACCAAATGGATTTATTAATTGACATTATAAGGAGGAAAGGGCAGGCACTGCAACAGACACAAATCCACCCATTAAAAATAACAAAAAGCTCAAGCAGGAAATGCAGGATCATAATATTTTTACCAAAATGCAAGGAAAAGTTAAGTAGCAAAACCTTTGGAAATTTCTAGTCATAGCAAGACCAGAGGGTGAAGATCATCCCAAGTTGTTTTTTAAATGATAAGCAAACCCACAGAGTCATAGAATGACCTTTCAATAAGCCTCTGCCCCTGCCTTCCCAAGCCTGACAATTCAGCACTGGCTGCTCTGCTTTGCAGATATTCTGAGACACTGATTCACCCAAGAAAGATGTTCCTGGGAGAATACCAGGTGCAGAATTAGAGTTGAATGTCAGAACAACCAACTTTCCAGCCAAACTGATGGAAGATCCTTTATTTGCTTTTTATATAAACTCGGGTAAGCCATTCTTATATTTTAGGAAAATAACGATAATAAACCAGAAAAATAAAACAGTGTCAAACTCCTCCAAGCACCCAGTGATCTGTCACTAAGGAAATCCTCACCAATCATGTTTGAGGGCATCACATGAACCATAACAGGATCTGCTGAGCTGCTCTGTTTGCTCTCTCTGCCACAGTACAGTGGTTTCAGTCAACACAGATACCTGGAGACTGCTGACTTCAAATATTGTTTATTGAGCAAACCCCCACCCTACAGCTCAAAAGGTGAAGAGAGGGAAGAGAAAAAGATGGGGAAGTGTCCCTGGGAATGTGACTCAGGAGGGACACAAGCCAGCCAAGGATATTGAAGAGTCAGTGGCAAATGTCCTATTGCCAAAAGCATTTGTCCAACAAAATAGAGCAAGGATAAAACACCTGGTGTACCAAAACCTACAACAACAAGTGGGCTTGGATGTCTGGTTAAAAGCCCTGCCAAGTTGGTGCTTAATTCTCAAGAGGATGAAATTCTCTGGATGCTCCATTTCCCACCAGGAACATCTTCATTCATAGTTCCTGAATTCCAGCTGCTGGGCACTCATGGGCCCACCCAGGTCCTGCAAGGCACTGGTGGGATTCTCACACTGGATTCTTTTAGAGAGAAACAGGGAGGCTCTGCTCAGTCAAAAATAAAAGGGAAAGGACATGCTAGTGGTGAAAATGCTCTGTTACACCTCCCCAGATTTCTCACATGTCCTGTACTGAACCTGATCCTCCTTGTGTAAAATAATTCAAGACTCAGAGTCACAGACAAGAAGAAGACCATGTCTTCTGAGTCCGGGCAACTGCTTGGTCTTCAGTTTCTAAATAACTCACATCCCTTGGCTGTTCAATCACATCACTCTTGTGAGAGGACACAGTTATTGTTACCATGTTGTAAAACTACACAAAGGAAAGAGAGATAGACTGAGCTCACCCAAACTTATTTGGGCCATTTTAGAATGTTTTCCAGGGGTTTACATGTCCATGGGCTTTCGACATGACTTACCTGGAGAGGTACATGGCATGGTAATGCTTTCCTTTTTTTGGGAAAATGAGTTCCTCTGTTCCTCAAGCCAACCTTCTTTTGTTCAGAACAAATCAACAGAACCTGGAAAAAGAACTGCAAATGAAGATTATACTTGTGGGACATTACAAAGAGGACTGGGAAAGAGAAGGATTCATGCAGGAAAGCAGAGATGGGCACGAGGCAGAAACGGAAAATGGAACCTACAAAACTCATTAAGAAAAGCACTGAAGCCTTTCAGAGCTTCCCCATGTGCTGGTGGCTACAGGCTGTGCAACTGGAGCACCTTCTGTACTGCCTGTGAGAGGGAGAGAAAATGCAAAACAAAGACCCAGCTGGGCAAGAGGTGTTGAAAGAGAACTTATTATTCTCCATCCATCTTCAGAGACATGAAGGAAGGAATCCTGGATTGTTTCCTTAGAGGAAGGCTGGGCACTGTGTCCTCTCACTGTGTCATCGTTGTCACAGGTGGTCACCATTGCCAAGCAAGGTTAGCAGGTGCTCTGTGCACAGGGCTACTCTGTGCCCCTCCTTCCCAGGGAGGTTATTCCCTGCTCCCATCTCAGGGCAGGAGAACTGGCATGGCAGAGCCATCACAGATGGGTGAGCAAAACCACAGCTGGCACTGCAGCTTGTGTTTAGACAATTAAAGAGCCTGCCAGCAGCCACCTCCTGGAAGGGATGGTGCAGTAAATATTTCACCGAGTGCTGCCCATGGCCACTAAACACTGACAAATGCTTCTGTAACAAAGCCTTGGGATCTGGACCTCAAATCTCTTCAGTCCCAAACTTCAGCCTTGCTCCCATCAACTCCCATAACTCACCGTGGTAAGGTTGTTTTAGTGGGACACAGCTGCACCTCATTCCTGCAGCTCTTTTTATTCTTTCTGCTTTCATCTTCAGTTCTCTAGGGTTTATTGTTTCTGGAGAATTTCATTTAAGAGAAAGGCTTGGTTTCTGGTTTTCTGGGGTTTGGTTTGGTTTCTTTTTCACATCAACAAACCCCTCCACAACCCCGTGCCTCCAGTGAAAGGAAAACTTGGCATGCCAGAATTAAGTGGAGGTGGTAGAAATGAGGATATTTGAACAAAGAAAGCAGGAGTGATCACTACCCCATTGCTGGAGCACACAGGGAAAGGAGAGAGAGAAATGGAACAGCAGCAGTGAGAAATATGCATGCATATTCAGCCCCTTTGTCAAAAAACCTTGTGCTGCAGCATTTCAATTAACAAAGTAGGATGGTTTACCTGATAAAATGCTCCCTGTGTGAGTGTAATTACATATTTATGCCCCACAGAGATTTTTTAATTTCTCTTCAGTTTGTTTGCCTTGAAAGTATTTGTCACTGGAAATGTTCTTGATGTGTAATTTTAAGGCAGGGTTGGCCAAATGTGTGGTTTGTTTTCCCTTTAGATTTACTTCACTGAAGAAGGATTGGAAGATAATGTATATTTTCAGCGCAAAGGAAAAGAAAATCACTAAGAAAGGTGATGCATCAACCCGCAGCAGAAAAAAATGCACTCAAGTGCTACTTCAGAAATTTCAGGTGGGTTTTTTTTCTCCCTTTCTTTCTTAAAATACATTCTCAGGTTCTTGAAGTAGCTTATTGTTCTCCCCCTTTCATTTTGTCCTTTCTCCCCAAGCCCACCTCTTGTGTTTCCAGAGAGGCTGCAAGGAACAGGCAGCTTTTCAGTCATTGTTTTCCTGTTATTTGAGCTCCATCCTGAGCAATCCCTGCCCTGGAGTCTCGGTGCTGAGCACCAGCCCACCTCCAGCAAGATGTCACAGGTGTGCTCAAGCCCAAGTGTGACAGTGATTGCACTGCACTCAAAAGGCTTTAGTTGTCCAAGTACTTGTCCTCATTTGTCCAAGTCCTTTGCTGGGTCAGGGCTTGGCAGAGCATAACTGTAGTAATTTCATTGTCATGGCTTCATTTAGGCATGGAAAACCACAGTTGAGACTTTGGAGAGCTGCTTGAATGCTCAATGAAGAGCAGAACCCCAGCTCCCATCAAATTCTTGTCTGCTGCTGTTGGTTTTCTTCCTTATTTTCTCCAAACTTCTTCAGAAAGGATGGGAAAAGATCTGAAGGTCAAAACTACACCAGTTTTGGCTGGGGAACAGCACAACAGAAGGTCACTTCTGGCTGTGGAGGTCAGTATTTCTCCAAGAGATTATTGGAGAGGTTTCCTCAAGCCATGCAGTGGTTTGGCCAAGGCTTGAGAAGCCACCACAGTATGAACCACTTTAGTGAGGATTATGATAGTTTAACCTTGCAGGCAGGGAAGAACTGTGAGTGCTGTCAGGAGGCAAATCTGTGACTGCATCCCTTTCCCAAAGATCAGGTACAATGCACTGGATGGTTGACTGGCACAGGAATGATTCTGCTGGGGCAAGCAGAGCTTCCAGCTCTGGAGATGACAAATATCCAGATTCATTTCCTAGACCTGACAGCAGTTTTTCTCACTGGCATGGCTGAGTTGATCTCACAGTCCTGGCAGACAAACGGAGCCATGGAGTTGGCTTTTCCTCTCCCTGTCACATGGATCCCAGAGGGTCCTACCCAGCATCTGTTCTGTCTCCTCGAGGATGCACAAGGCAAACTCGTGTCTTCCTCCTCCCAGGTTGTGTGAAACTCCAGGAGTGAGGCTCAGAGATGTTATTCGACTCTGGTGCCTGCCAAACTGTGACACTTCCCTGTCACAGCCAGGATTGTCTCCTCTCCCCCAGCTGCCCCAGTGCCTGTAAAAGAAAAGCTCATAGATGAAAGACAAAGAGGTTGGCAAAGGCCCAACACAGTCATGGGAAATTATGTTGGGGAGAAAGAAGACATGCAAAAGAAATACCCTAAAATCTCAACCCTTCAATGTGCCATTGGGACAGGATGCTCTGCTACAGCTCCTGTGCAGTTTGGAAAAGAGTTTTTTCCACTGTACTTTGGTTATCCAAGAAACAGAAACTTCTTTTTGGATACAAAACTGGAGCTGCCACCACTGTGCTGTCTCTGGGTTTGGTTCCTGTCCCACTCAAGGGTGATTGCCAAAAGCCAAGGGAAAACTGATATGGGTTAACATACAGCAGAAAGAGCATCCTGGTGCTGTATGACATTTCTGCACCCCTTTAAATCAGGTGATAACTTGTCCAACATCATGTCTGTCTCTTCCCCTGTGATAGGACAAGAGGAAACAGCCTCAGGTTGCATCAGGGGATGGTTGTGTTGTATATTAGAAAAATACCTTCAGAGAAAGGATTGTCAAGCACTGGAAAAGACTGCTCAGGGATGTGGTGGTCACCAGCCCTGGAGGGATTTAAAAGACAAGTAGATGTGGCACATGGGGACGTAGGTTAGTGGTGGGCTTGGCAGTGCTGAGGGAACAGTCAAACTCGATGCTCTTGGAGGCCTTTCCCAACCCAAATGATTGTGTGATTCCTACTGCAGTCCCCACACCTGTAATCCCAGACACAGTGTGGCTCTGAGGCAAACGGCTCCCATAAAGCCAGGTCTGAGCATCCAGCCAAAGCAAAATAAGGGTGCTGCACCCTGGCTTGACCTTTCCCATCCTGCCACGTGAGATGTCTCACAATCTTTATGCAGACTCACACACCATATTGCAAATGTTTTCCTAAACAAGAAATGCTTCCATATGATCACCAATATCCTCACTTCAGTTGGACACGTGTTAACTATTGCAAGTCCAGCTGTCAAGCAGTAGAGGAACTTTTGATAAGGACATGAAGTGACAGAACAAGGGGGAATGGCTTCACACTGAGAGAGGACAGGGTTAGATCAGAAATTAGGAAGGAATTCTTTACTGTGAGGGTGGTGAGACACTGGAGCAGGTTGCCCAGAGAAGCTGTGGCTGCCCCATCCCTGGAAGTGTTCCAGGATAGGTTGGATGGGGCCCTGAGCAACCTGGTCTAGTGGAAGGTGTCCCTGCCCATGGCAGGGGATTGGAAGGAGATGGTCTTTAAGGTCCCTTCCAACCCAAACCATTCTGGGATTCTTTGATTTTATGCTCCAGCTTCCACAGGCAGCCATTTGGCTCTCCCCCAGCTGGAGTGCAGCTCCCCTGCCAGGCAGCATCCCAGGGCTGCCAGGCAGCATCCCAGGGCTGCCAGCCAGCCCTGCGCCAGCACGAGGGCTGCTTGGCAGTCCTGCTCTGCACTTTCTGGAGAAAAGTTAGCAAGGACTGCTGGCCAGGCTGCCAAACATCCCTGCACCCAAACCTGCCTAGCCCAGCCCATCTTGCAGCAGGGCACAATGGGGGTTCATTGCTATCCACCACTCTTGAAACCCCAGCTCCTTGAACTTCCAAAGGCAGGAGGGACACCTGTTGGGATTCCTTACGTGACAATTGGCCTGTAGGGACAGAAGAGATGTCTACCCATTGATTATATGATCTCTCCTGACTCCTTCTGGCCCCGTCTCCCTGTGGTTGCTCACCACCTCCTGCTGTCAGGATGGGTTTGTGGTGCTGGTAGCTCTTCTCCAGCAGTTAGACTGAGGTCAGGCACCAGTTAGTTTTTGACATCAATTAGTTCTGGTTTGAATGGCCCAAATGACCTGTTCATGTTGCAGCTCAAACTATAACAGATTATCAATAACAACAACAAGAAGTAACAACCCAAAACAAATAAACAAACCCTACTGCTTCTTAATATGTATTATCTTAATATGTATTTTCTTCCCTCACACAGACAGGTAGTAAGACTCAACTACATTCCCCAGTCTTATATTCCAATGATATCTTACTATATAATCATAAGACAATCAACGCATCACACATCCCTCTCAGAAGTGAAAGGCTGCTCACAAGCTCCAATTCTGGCACATTCAGCTTCTTCACCTACATTTCTCTTTTGCTTCCCCATCTCCTCTTTTCCCCCTTAACCAAAAATGCTCTATCAGGGGCCCATGTCTTTGCTGGGAATATTTGAGTGCAAGAAAAGCTCCTGAAGGATATTGGTTTCTTTGAGAGGTTTGCTCAGAATGCCACATATCATCTCTGAAATATCTGCCTTTTTAAGCTATATGGAAATGCACACTGTGCATCTGAGATTAGAATAAGGCCCTGAGGAACAAAACGCTCCTCTCCCTTTACAGCTGACAATGCAGAGCTGGTTTTTATGAGCTCCTCATTTTCAAGAGATTCAACTCCATTGTTTAACAGCCACGATTTCAAGGGAAAAAAATCCAAAGATGGTTTGACATTGAGCATTGCCATTTCCACCCCAGGGGTGCACACTTTTACTGGGGGACATTGGTCTGTGCCCTGTGTGCCCAAAGTGGGGCTGAGCATTCCAAAACAAGCTGGGGAAACCTCCAGGCCCACAACCAACAGACTCAAAAATCTGGAGGAAGATGCACACACAACAAAGGGATGCTCTTAGAAGCCCCAAGAGGATTGCTCAGTTCCTGTGGCCTCTTGCTGCTTTATCACAGACCATCATTTACCATCTCCCACCTTCCACTCCCATCCCATAGAGCTCCTGGGACCAAGACCAGCATCTACAGGTACAAAAGGTGTGACTTTCTGATGTGGGCTTTTGATCACCCCCTTGGGCTTCTTCTCCTTTTTCATTATCAAAAAGTTCAATGTAATTCTTGTCCTTTTTCTTAAGTCACAGTATGTTGATTTAAATATAAATAAATAATGGAACAGCACATTAAAAGATTGGGGAAATACAACTGTGGAGTTTTTTGGCTAAACTTGCAGGATCTTACAAGAATTGTGGCCTGTAGGAACTATTTGCATCTTGCCTCAAAATAAAGTTTATTTTCTCTCCAGCCCTACCCTTCTGAAGAGACACTGCCTTTAAACCACATCAGGACCTCTGTACCCAGATACCATTTCAAAAGCAGAAAAAATGGAGGGGGGGGGTGGGAATAAAGAAACTGCACCATATGGGCACAGCAGCAGCACACAGGGGGAGCAGAACAAGACCCCCAGGACACGTGGACTTAGACTGCCACATACAGTGTGTTTGTAGAGGCTCTGCCCCCTCCTGCCCTGTCCAATCTCTGCCACCCTCACAGCAGCAACAGCCCTGAATTAAGTTCTGCCCACAGTAGATGTGGCTATTTCATTTTGGCAGCACCAACGCCGCTAAGTGAAAACACGTCCCTCTGAACTGCCTTGCTCATGGGAACCATTTAATCATTAATAGAGCAATTAGGGAGGTCTTTATTCAGTTGTTCCTTAAGTCTTCATGCAGGCAAACCTGTTTCAGTGGGAACTGTGCCTGAAAGGGACTCATCAAAACCTGACCAGGAAATGGCCAGTAAGAGTAACCTATTTCCAGGAGAGAAAAACTCATGCATTACATCCATAAAGGGTAACTTCTTATGAATACACCTATTGAAGTGTGTTATATTCATTAAACTCCATTTGGAGAGGAAGGGGAACCTTCCAGTTAACACAATTTCAAAGGGTTTGTGAGCACCAGGTTCTGTTCCTGGCTTTGATAAGGACTCCCCCCATGACTACGGTCACACCACTTGGTAATTTTACCTTGAATTTAGCAAAATAGGCAATAAACTGGGACTGTAGTAACCACCAGTTAAACTGTGTTCATGGGCTGCAGCCCCCGGGTTCTCCTCTGCCAAACAGAAAGAAGAAAAGACAATTTATCCTATTTTTATTTTTTTTTCCTTTTTTCTGTTCACATTTTGAGGCAGGGCCTGCCTTTTATTGTGTGTGTACACCCAGTGCATGGCACAGTACAGCTCTGGAGGGGGCTGTGCTGTATCACAGACTAATGATGTTAATTGTTATCGACACAGGCAAACAGTGCCGTGCTTTTGTGGCAAATGTCCACTAGGAACTTGACTGAGACCATCAACATTCCATTTGGGACTTAAGCCCCATTTGAACTTGTCTCCCCAAGCGAGAGTTTACAAACAGAATTTAGTGCCTGTTTGAGCAGCGCTTTGAAGATGTAAAGCACTAAATTGTGTATCTGTATGTACGAGAGACAGAGACAGAATGTGTAATTTCTTTCTGCATTCAGGGAACACGAGATTTCCTTTTTTCCCCCTCTTTTTGGAAGGAAGTTTACTGCTGAGACTATTAGAGAAAATGCAAATGTGCAGGCTGTTTGTTAAGGCTCCAGGAGAGAAAGCACAGGCAGTTGTTACCATGAGTATTTCTAGGAAAACAGGAAATCTTTGTCTTTAAGTGTATTTATTTAGCTAAGGGAAGTTTGCACAGCTCGTGGGAGATGCTACTGGAGGAAATTAAATTTCAGTTGCACCTTCATATCACTCCAACACCTGCCAATTCTTTGGAGCAGCTCGTGGTGTCCTGCAGCCACCAGCACATTTTCAGTGCTCAGCCACGTCAGAGAGAAGCTGTTGTGCAACCACTGGGCTTTTGCTCTTACCCCTCTCCAAGAAAGAGGCACCAACCCTACTCCTGCACACAACAGATTGCCTGCTCTAGCACAGCCCACCAGGAAATTTCCCAGCAGCACAGGCAGGAGATAGGAGGAATTTTTGAGGCAGATTCAAGAAAAATGAAATTATATTATATGCTTGTATAGATGGATCCATGCTCATCACAGTATAAGCCAGGTTTGGTCCAGAAGACATGGAGACAAATCTCATTAGGACTTATTAACTTGGACACAGGCAAAAGAGGATCTAAGAATGGAAAATAAGAAAGAGAAGCAGAAAAAGGAGGGACATCTGCAAACACTGACCTTGGAAAGAGAAGAGATGGACAGAGTCAGATGATGTTGGTGCACAACACACCTTTCATGAAAGAAGAAAAAATGTGGTCAACCGAACTGCTCAGCAAGTTAATGCAACACAAAGCATTTTGATGAAAAATGCTTTGTAAACTAAATATTTTGGTCCCTTGGTTTGAAACAGATGTTTACATTGCAAAGTATATTTAAATTTTAATTAAAAAAATTATTTATATGAGTTAAAAAAAAATAAATCCTCATACCACATTGAGATATGCCATTTAGGGCTCAAAAACCTTTAATTCCACCTAAAGAGATTTCTTTTATTGTTGGGATATTGAAATTTTTCGAAGTATATGTATGCCCAAACCAATTTTTCCCAGTTTTCTGTTATCATCACTGACACTTCCTGCTCCCAAATGCTGATTATCAGGAAGCTTTGCCATTGATTTCCCTGGGAGCACAGCCATGAGCTGATCTATTGGTGTTACAGTCCTTATATTGGTGTTACAGACCCTTCCCTTCCTCAAGACCCCATCATTAATATATTCCCAGTGATTTTTCCTTAATATATTCCCAGTGATTTTTCCATTTTTCCCACAATTCACACACACACAGGAGCATCCCAAAAACAGGCTGAGAAGGCAGGGACACAATGTTGAAGCATCGAGGTGAATAAAAGCAGCTGTAGATTTGGCTCTCCTGGAAAGTTGTTGGTTTTTTGAGGGGTTTCACAGTTCTTGCTTTAATTTTTTTCTTTTCCCCCCACTTTTAGTAGTTTACACATATCCAGGATACTGGGTGTCCACTTCCAGCAAAAATCTGATGTTCTTATAATTTGTGCAAAATGTTTGCTACAATTCTTTGAGAAAAAATATAAAATGTTATTTGCATTTCAGCAACACCAAGAAAGCCCAGCTGGAATCAGGATCCTGTCATGTTATATATTTTATATAGTGCCAGAGGTGAACTCTGACTCAGTGGAACCTGCCAGGACTCAAAAGGGCTGATGAAAAAAAGAGGGAGAGTGATTTTTACACAGACAGGTAGTGATAGAACAAGGGGAAAGGTTTTAAGCTAAAAGAGAGATTTAAATTATATGTTAGGAAGGAATTCTCTGCTGTAAAGGCAAGTGAGGCCCTGGCACAGGTTGCCCAGAGAAGCTGTGGCTGCCCCATCCCTGGAAGTGTCCAAGGCCAGTTTGGAGCAACCTGGCATAGTGGAAGGTGTCCCTGCCCATGGCAGGAGGTGGAATGCAATGATCTTTAAGGTCCCTTCCAACCCAAACCATCCTGTGATTCTATAGCAAAGTTACAACATAAAGGACAATCAGAAGACGGGAGGAACTCTATGATTATACAGATAGAATCATAGAATGGATTGGGTTGGAAAAGACCTCCAAGATCATCAAGTCCAACCCTTGGGCCAACTCCACTCCCTTTACCAGATCATGGCACTCAGTGCCACGGCCAAGCTCAGGTTAAAAACNTCAGTTATACAGCCAGCATCAGATTCCAGACATATTTCCTCTGCCCTGTGAGCATGGCTACATCTAAACTAATAATTCTGGGTTCTCTCTAAAGCCACTGAAGATCCAGCCAATAAAATCAGTGGAGTGTAGGGTGCAATTCACTTTTTCTTACAGTATTTATCAACACCTGGTGAAACGAGTGGGGCCCTAAAAGCATCTTCACTCCCCACCTGAGGCACAGGATGACAGCACAGCTGTGTGTGTGGCTGACATAGAGACCCCTGTGCCCACTCACTCAGCTCTGTATATCTGGAGGTAACCTACCTCAGACCTCTTGTCTGTCCACCCAGGTCCCTGTTTTAAGCATAGGTAGAATTGTAGAATTATTAAGGCTGGAAAATACCTCCAAGATCATCGAGTCCAACCATTCCCCCAGCACTGCCAAGCCCACCACTGACCCATGTCCCTAAGTGCCACATCCACAAGTTTTTTGAACACTTTGGGAAATGGTGACTCCACAACTGCCCTGAGCAGGCTGTTCCAGTGCTTAACAACCCTTTCAGCGATGGAATTTTCCCCAAACTCCAATCTAAACTTTCTCTGGCGCAACTCAAGGTCGTTCCCTCTCATTCTGTCACTTGTACCTTGGGAGCAGAGCCTGACCCCCACCTGGCTTCACCCTCCTGAATCTCCTTTTCTCCAGGCTGAGCCCCCCCCAGCTCCCTCAGCTGCTCCTTGTGCTCCAGACCCTTCCCCAGCTCCATTCCTTTCTCTGCACACACTCCTGCACCTCAGTGCTTTTCTTGTAGTGAGAGAATCCCATTCTTCCACTCTGCATTTTTCCACTTCAACTCAAAACAAAGAGGTTTCCCTCTCCAATCATCTTGAAACTAAATGCACATGGAAATCCTTAATACAAACCTGTAGGACCTTGAAGAACATCGCTGGACTTATTCTCCTGGTAAGGAATCTACATTTTGCTTTGGTTGGATTTTTGCAGCTCCTGTGCACACACACTCAGCACTGTGGGGGAAAAGAAAATAAGGGAAAGGAAAGCTGTCTTCAGTAGTGTGATAAGCTATCTTTCCAGTGATATTCTTTCCCCCCTATCTGAATTTAAAATGAGCCAGATTTGGATGGAGGAATACCACTTGCTGCTCTGTGTGCACACGTACTGTGCTGCCTGTTTTGTGTACATGTGTGCAGTGAGGATGTACCAACAGTGCCTTTTTTTTCTTGTTTATGAGGTTTGAGTAGATAAAAAGGATAAATGTAGTGTGCTCATACACAGCAGTGCACTGGGATTAAAAAAAAAAGAAGCATGGCTAAGAACCTACTTAATTAACTCATCTTAGGAAGAGCAATTCCTTCCAACACCTTGCAGAATTAAGACACTTCCAGGAAGGTTTCTGAGAGACCAGAGCTGCAGCGAGATGCCAAAAGGAACCTACAAATATTTCCAGCACCTTGTTTAATTGTGTTTGTAAGTTCTTGAGGCACCCAGCTGCTCACCCAAATACCTCACTGGTGTGGATCAGGTCCTAAAAATCAAAAGTAGTGTGGCCAGCAGGCCCAGGGCAATGACCCTTCCCCTGGACTCTGCCTTGGGGAGGCCACACCTTGAGTGTTGTGTTCAGTTCTGGGCCCTTCACTTCAGGAAAGAGATTGAGGGGCTGGAGCGGGTCCAGAGAAGAGCAACAAGGCTGGAGAAGGGAGTGGAGCACAAGTGCTGTGGGGAGAGGCTGAGGGAGCTGGGGGTGTTTGTGCTGGAGAAGAGGAGGCTGAGAGGTGACCTCAGCACTGTCTGGAACTCCCTGAAGGGAAGTTGTGGCCAGGTGGGGGTTGGTCTCTTCTCCCAGGCACTCAGCAATAGGACAAGGGGGCACGGGGGGCTCAAGCTCTGCCAGGGGAAATTGAAGTTGGAGATGAGAAAGAAATTCTTTGCAGAGAGAGTGCTGAGGCATTGGAATGGGCTGCCCAGAGAGGGGGTGGATTCCCCATCCCTGGAGGTTTTTCAAGTGAGATTGGCCGTGGCACTGAGTGCCATGATCTGGTAAAGGGAGTGGAGTTGGCCCAAGGGTTGGACTTGATGATCTCGGAGGTCTTTTCCAGCCCAATGGATTTTGTGATTCTATGATTCTAAATTAGGACATGTAGGGTGTATTACCTCGAGTGCCAGACTTGGTTAAAGATCAGTCCCTTTCCTTGTTAAGGAACTCCTGTAGAGGTGGAACCTTTTGTTCAGAGGCACCACATCCACACAGATCCCAGTGGTAACTTCTGTGTTTGGTAAAATCATCCTTTGTAGTAATTTTCTAAGCAAATGACAAACCAAGAGGTGGTTCCTTTGGTTATCCTGTAGCAAGGCTTGCCCTGGTGAGACACAGCCAAAAGAAGAAATGGACATCCAGAATGACCTGCACAAACACAGAAATGTTGGTTTGAACAAGGAAGAAAGGCAAGGAAAAGAGTTCTTATATTTGGCTGTTCTATTCCATTTATTCTGTTCTGTGGACCTACCAACACTCACTCTTAGGGATGTATTTGTAGCATGGAAATGGGTTTGCTGTAAATGGCAGCCAAATGAGTGATGGAACAAGGGGAATGGTTTTATGCTAAAAGATTTATTTGTGTATCCATCACAGGCTTCCTTACAGATAAGGCTCACAGAGGAAGATAAGTTCTCAAACCTCACCTTCTTCCCAACCTCTTCTCCTCCCAGGAGTCACAAACCTCAAATCAGGAGATTCCCAAACCAAATGGATCTGAGTGTTAATGTTTTACCCCAAACACAACCTCACTTTGGAAAGGAACATCCCACAATACAGAGGAGCAAACAGACATTGATATGATATGGCAGCCAGTATTTTTCCATTAGTTTTTTTTTTTCCACTGAGCAAACCCACAACATGGCAGGCAGGCACAGAAATATCTCTTATTCATAGAGGGATGTACTGTTCCATGGTCTTTTCTGGGATAAACCTTCATTTTGTGCCACATCCAGCGAGTGAAATTTTCCAAGGTAGATGGCAAATGCTAATGAAATATTCTCAGTAATACTCTACAACTTATTATTCATTCTCCTAAGATGGACCTAATGGAACAAAACTTGGAGTGGGATATCCCACACCACCATCCCCCCAATGAAATGACACTATTTAATTCCTTTTTTTCTGTGTGATACAAACCAAACTATTTGATCACTGTCAAACCACTACACAAAAAGTTGAACTCAGTTGGCTATTTATAGTCCAGCATAATATACTAGAAAAAATTTTTGAGCACTTTGGTCACTTTGGAAGGACTTGAGAAAGATTAAACACTTTACTGTTTGAGCCCCACAGGAACTTCTAGATATGAGACAAGCTTTGGAAGGGGGTTGATGTCTTGGTGTGCAGGACTGGATATCTGTTTTTTCCATCTGATTAATGTGAGGAATCCACACCTACCCATCCATCTACAGAGTCTCTCCCTCCAGTTGAGTCAGTGATAACCACAGAAATGCTAAACAGAACAAACAAGGATTTACCCTGAAGTAATCTGCAGGTGCCACATCAGCCAATCTTCCCTTCAGATACACATACAGAAAAGATAACACACAATATTTAGCAATCCATTTTTCTATTCTCTTTCATTACCACCTCAATGGAATATATATATAAATACACACACACATATATATGTATGTATACAAGGAGTGAAGACACAAGAAAAAAATAACATTTAAGTCCCTATAGTGAAGCTTATTTCTGCATAATCAAAAAGACAAGTAAAGCCAAGAATCTGCAAAAATTCCAAGCTGAAGTCAAACCTGGAGCTTGTTTTCCTCCCCCAAAACATCTTTTGACTTTAGGGCATTGTAGTCTTGCACCTTCTATGTGTCCTCAGCAAATAAAATTGAACTGTGTAATGGGAACAGGTGCCAGCAATAAAGCCTGGGAACTCTTTTTGTCCTCCTAAGAAACTGTCTTCTCACTCCATAAGCAGAGCCTGGTGCTGTCGATAAATAGAAGCAGCATTTTGATAAAGATAAATTAGAAAGCAGCTCTCTGGTCTCCTAAAGAGATGTGCTATTGTGGACAGCTGTTTGGCTGCCGGAGCCACATTTAATGAGATTTCTGCACAAAAGTGTTTGCACGTTTGAGGGATGTGTTTCACAATGGCACCCAAAACAATTGGGCGTTGTGGGATAAGTACCTTTTACAGTATATCAAGGTCAAACCTTTTACTTGATGTACTTAACTAACCATGTAAAATATTACATCAGCAAGCCTATGAGGCACTTAGAGATATATTCCTATTTGCATAATGTCCTCTGTAAGTTAGTCTGCGGTCCTTAAGGGTGTTTAGAATAACTGCATGCAAGAATATACTTAATCCAATCTCATTTTAGCTTTTGCTCTTTTAAGATTTCAAAATTAATAAATCCTCCTGATACTCCAAATTACCATGAGCTTTTATAAGCATAACTTTGTAACTTTAACCCATTTATGAACATACCCTACAGGCATATGTACTAATGAATAAGAAATAACATTAGAAGTTTAAAGATGGTCTCTTTATGAAGTAATGTAAGAAAATCCTGTTAGCTGGATCAAGTACAAAAGTGTGATTTCTTAAAAATAGAAAATCCTTCACAAAATTACTTGTAATTACAATAACCAAAGGATAAAAAGTAAGAATAGTTTAAGCATTGTGCATTATTTAACTTGGTACATGAAATATGTTTTATGTATATGTATGAAGCATGCAAATAGAAATCTGATCTCAAATGTGCTTCCATGGCTACAGGATTTCACTTTATTTAATTATTTTCTATTGTGCTTGATTGCTGTCAAGAACACTGACAGATAAAGGATTTCAAATTACCTTCAACGCTTGGTGCTTCTTCAAGTGAATTGAGCTCTTCTCTGGTTTGCCTGTAAGACATTTGGAGATGGGAAATAATCCTCCTGGTCAAAGGTTCTCCCAGCATCCCACAAGTTCTCCAGGATCCGCAAGCTCAATGCCAACTCTGTAGAATCAAAATGGTTATAAAAGCTCATCACAATTAATGAGAAAATAACTGAAATATCTCTTTCTATTGCCATGGGGTTGAAGCAGCAAGTGCTGCCTGTCCCCCATCAGGAGTCAGTACAACCCTTGGATGAAACGTCCTGGTGGCTACACCCTGTGAGAAGGGGAAGGGAAGGGAAGTCCCAGGCACTGATGTTGGTGGAAAAAAAAAAGGCCATGTGGGAACCAAGTGGAAGTGGGAAAGAAAGGTTTGTTTTTCCCACCAGGCAGAGAAAACCCAGAGCATTTCTTGCTTCTCCCCACCCCTTCCCACTTGAAGTAAAACATTAAATAGCCAAACTAGAGGGACTTGTCTTCTCCCAGTTATTACTTATTATGATAATCCATTTTGTTCTGTTCCCAGATCAGCCTTAATCACTATTCTCCTTGCACAAAATAACTCAAAAAAAGGGGGTTTATCTGGTCCAAGCAGTCAGAGTGGATCGTCAGAGCTGCTGGAAATCAGTGGAGCTCTGACACTAAGGAAAGCTGAACAGCTGGCCCTGAGACCTGAGTGTTCCCCATAGATGAACTCTGCTGATGTCCTGAGAGTGGCATTTGGGCATATCCAGAGTGTTTGGCTTTCAGAAGCAGGACAGGTGCAAGGCCCAGATGTCAAAGGCCTCACCCTGGCATTGTAAGGGAGCTGAAATGTATTGACAGGTCTCACAACAAAAGTCATTTCACTCATCACGTGTTGACTTTGGCAAGTTTTTGCCCTGCTCAGTGGAGCAAGAAGAAAATAAATCTAAAGCAGGGACAAGAGAGATGGTGCCAGGTGGGTGTGCTACAGGGATGCTCTTCCACTGGATGTCACCCTGACTTTGAGCCCAACTGCAGACCTTCCACAGACCAAAGTGGCTTTGTTCAGGGAATAATGCAAGAGCTGGTGGAGAGAAAAGCTGAGTGACCTCTTATGAAAGCAGTTTCAGATGTCCAATAGCTCTTTGAGAAATGGGATCGTGCTTTGTCATAGGGTTTGATGGGGCAAGACGGCACATAAATAATAATTCTCCAGCCTTAGCAAAACAAGGAGGGGACAGAGCTGCTGGAAATAAATCTGGAGATTTAATGCCTAGAGGGAGAAAGTACCAATGCTAAAGGACAGTAATGCACATGAGCATAAGGGACCCTTGATCTTACTTAGGCTGGAAATTAGAGGAAGGTTTCAAAATGTAAGATCAGAGAGGGCATGGAGCTGCCCAGATAAGTGGACTAGCAGGGCAGCTCTCTCTCTTCACCCAAGAGAACAACCCCCAGCCAGGATGAAAATGGACCTTGATCTGTTTATGAATGGCATTTCATCACTGTACAGGGCAGGAGGTCAGGAGAAGAGGAGGCTCAGAGGTGACCTCAGCACTGTCTAGAACTCCCTGAAGGGAAGTTGTGGCCAGGTGGGGGCTGGTCTCTTCTCCCAGGCACTCAGCAATAGGACAAGAGGGCACGGGGGGCTCAAGCTCTGCCAGGGCAAATTGAAGTTGGAGATCAGAAACAAATTCTTTGCAGAGAGAGTGCTGAGGCATTGGAATGGGCTGCCCAGAGAGGGGGTGGATTCCCCATCCCTGGAGGTTTTTCAACTGAGCTTGGCCGTGGCACTGAGTGCCATGATCTGGTAAAGGGAGTGGAGTTGGCCCAAGGGTTGGGCTTGATGATCTTGGAGGTCTTTTCCAACCCAATCCATTCTATGATTCAATGATAGGACTGAAAACAAAGCAATGCTTTGTACAACAGTCATAGCTGCTGGAGATGTCACCTGTTCTTAACTAGAAGCAAGTTATTTGCAATGTGATTTCAGGTCACTTCCATTGTGAAGGCTCAGAGGCTCTTGGAGATGACAGATTAGATGTTTCCCACAGTCCTCCTCTCCCCTGGCTCAGGCAGGGGGGATGATGTCACTGAGCCCAGGCACAGGGTCACAGGGCTCCAGGCCACCTTCTGCTTGCCTTGTGGGAGGCTAAACTGGGCCTGGCAAAGCTCTCCTGCAGCAGGAACATCTGGATTCCCACATCTGGCAGTACATCTGCTCTGACAGCACTGAGGGCTGGAGTTCCTACAGCTGCTGTCCTGCACAGCAGTTGCTGTGCCTTCTCCTGGTTCTCCACCTTCTCAGACAAGCTATTGGAAAGACAGACAACTAAATTGTAATGAATCATTCAATGGGTTGGGTTGGAAGGGACCTTAAAGATCCTCTGATTCCACCCCCTGCCATGGGCAGGGACACCTTCCACTAGCCCAGGTTGCTTCAAGCCCTGTCCAACCTGGCCTTGGACACTCCCAGGGATGGGGCTGTGTGTTGGGTTGAGCTGGCAAAATGCCAGCTGCCCAACACAGAGAGAAAGGGTCCCAGTCCCACGCCCAACCAAGGGAAGAGAAGAGAAGGGGAAAAAAAAAAAAGAAAACCAAACCAAAACCTGAAATAGCAAGTTTCTTATATTATACAGAAGAAAGACAATTAAAAGCAGAATATGTATATAATAAATATATAATATATATGTATATATATATGACATATATATACAAATGTGAGAAAAAACAAACAACAATTACTACCAAGTCACCCAACCAAATTATACAGATTCGAACCACCCAAACCCCACAAAAGCTCCCAAAAACTCTTCTGGAGAAAACTCCCAGCAAGAGAGGAGAAAAATTAACAATAAAATGTTCACCTTCCTGGATAACACAGCGGGGATGGCAGCAAGGCCTGATCTCGGCAGGGGCAGGTCAGGGTGGCCTCAGGGGCTGAGGCAAAGACCAAAAGAGACAGAAGCTCCACCTCCCTCTCTTTTTATACTTCTTGATACTTCTTGATGATGTCAGATGATATGAAATACCTCTTTGGTTGCTTAAGTCAGGTGATGCTTGTCCCTTCTATGTCACATCCTTTGGTCCTGCTGAACTGAGGCCTAACTGAGGCCTGGCTGGAACTGAAGCCAAACTCCCACAGGCAGCCACAGCTCCTCTGGGCAACCTGGGCCAGGGCCTGCCCACCCTCATTGTTACAAAACTGCTTTCTTATTTCTAATATGTTTAGCTCAGTTGGTTAAAACTTGGCTGTAATAATGCCAAGGTCATGGGTTCAATTCCCTGTGTGGGCCATTGACTTAAGAGTTGGACTCGATGATCTTTGTGGGTCACTTCCAACTCAGGATAGTCTGTGATTCTGTGATATATAGACCCTCTTTCAGTTTAACTCTCTTCTCCCTTGTCCTGTCACTCCTTGCCCTTGTCCAAAGTCCTTCTCCACCTCTCTTGGAGCCCCTTTAGGGGATGTAAAAGAGCATGAAGAGAAACCCATTCATGGAGAAATTCACACTGTATTGTTAAATCAATGATTAAGAGTTTAGTCACATCCTTTGGGCCTTCTAAATTTAGGCCTAACTGAGGCCTAAAGCCAAAACTACCACAGTCACGTAGACCATCTCTCTGTTCTTACAGTCTGCATTATCATGACCAAATGTCTTCTCCTGCCCTTCACAACCAGCCTCCACCAGAACATGATGCCACAAAAACCAGCAAGAGACAGCTCAGAGTTTGGATAAGCCTGTTCAGCTCACACTGACCATAGATAAGAATTCAGGCAGCTCTCATAGAATTATAGAATCAGTTGGGTTGGAAGAGACCTCTGAGATTATCAAGTCCAACCCTTAATCCTACTCCACTCCCTTTACCAGATCATGGCACTCAGTGCCATGGCCAATCTCACCTTAAAAACCTGCAGGGATGGGGAATCCACCCCCTCTCTGGGCAGCCCATTCCAATGCCTGAGCACTCTCTCTGCAAAGAACTTCTTCCTGATATCCAACCTAAACCTCCCCTAACCTTCCCATGCCAATGATACTTGTGCGAGGGAACGATTTTAAAAGGACACTCACAGTTTCCTAACAAGTAAAAATAAAATAATTTACTATTCTTCCTCTTGTTTGTGGCCATGGATTCTGATGGATCCTTAAGTAGGCCTTGAAAATGCCAGACAAGATCAGGCACCCTCAGACTGCCACCATTAATGTTAGAAAACACCAAACTGGAACCCAGCAGGGATCTTGTTCCTATATGGATGATTGCATCTGGATGGATAGAGGGAAAAAACCCTGTCCTTTCAAAATACAGCATTGCCAGGGATCTTGAGTGTCTGGAGATGGTCTAGTGGGAAAGAATGGAAAATATAGGAACAGCCAAATATAGTGAATGGAATACTGGAATAATGAAATCCAAATTGTAGCAATAGATGCTGAGTGTGACTAAAGAAAGGCCACTTCTGGGAAGGCCTAGTGAACAACCAGAGGTCACAGCAATAAAATCAAACACTTACAAAAAAATGTCTGTGAGAACTCAGAACAAACAGCATGTCCTTGACAGAGAGAAAAAAGGGCAACTCTTAACAGCAAACAATTTGTTCTTGTCTGTAAAGCTCTGAGTAAAAATATTTCACAGTAGAAAAATCATTCCTTAAATCCAACACTACGAATTGGTGAGCACAGGATACACCTATTTGTGATGCATCACAATAATTTCATGTAAACAGCCCACAGTGTCAGATATACAGACAACACATGTCACTGAACCTCAGCCATGTCACAAGTTTGAAGTTACTTTACCACGGTATTACTGAAAATATCAAGGAAGGAAGAGTCTGACATTCCTAAATTTCTTAAAGGATGAATAATTTAATTTAATTCCCATGCTGAATAACAGATTTACTTGTAAATGCTCAGACTTTCATTCTGCACTCAGGGTAAACACCCTGGCTTTGGGGAAGAAACACTGTATTTGCTTTTATACGCAACAGCAAGTTTGAGACAACCCTTCAGCTGTAAATCTCAATTCCCCTCATTTATTGGGCCATCATTGATGCCTCCACAACAGCAGAAGTCAGAGATTTAAGAGTTTTGAAAGGGTTTAGAGACACAAGCCCCATTAGCCTCATGGGAATCATTCCTGTAAATCTTTCAGGCAGCTCTAAAAAATTTTGCTCTAAATTCCTTCCCCCTCCTTTTGAATAATTTAAAGACACGAGACACAACCCTGGAGAGCAGCAGCAGAGGAGACTGTTTGCATCAGAGTTAGGAAGGTAAGACAAGAGAACTGGCTTTGCATGGTGGAAAAGCTTAATAAAAGTTTAATAAAAGGCACTGGGAAGCGCCAAGACTTTTGTTGGCGTCACCCAGAGTATCACGTGAGTGGTACTGCAATGCCATGCAGGATAAGAGAAGAGCCTGGAGAAGAGGAGGCTCAGAGGTGACCTCAGCACTGTCTGGAACTACCTGAAGGGAAGTTCTAGCCTGGTGGGGGTTGGTCTCTTCTCCCAGGCACTCAACAATAGGACGAGGGGGCACGGGCTCAAGCTCTGCCAGGGGAAATTGAAGTTGGAGATCAGAAAAAACTTCTTTGCAGAGAGAGTGCTCAGGCATTGGAATGGGCTGCCCAGAGAGGGGGTGGATTCCCCATCCCTGGAGGTTTTTAAGGTGAGCTTGGCCGTGGCACTGAGTGCCATGATCTGGTGACGGGACTGGAGTTGGCCCAAGGGTTGGACTTGATGATCTCAGAGGTCTTTTCCAACCTAATCCATTCTGTGATTCTATGATAAGGCAGAGCTGGCAGCATAAAGTGTTGTCCAGAGGTGAAGATGCTCCTGAAAGACAGCAAGTTCCTCCTGAACACTGCAAGAAAGATAAGTTTCGAAAGCTGAAGAAAGAAAAAGAATTCATCCCATTTCAATTAACTGGGAAGGCTGAATGGAAATATTTACTTCCAAAGAGCACTATCAGCTTCCAGTCTCATTCTCCTTTAGGGGACAGAAAGTTTGATAAAAATGCAGCACCCTGGTGCTGATTATGATAAATGCTCATTGAAGACACATTTTGGTGGTGATAAGGAGCTGTGTGACCTTGTGGGGCCCCAGCACTCCCAGGCAGACACCTGCGGCACCTCCAAAAGGAGCAGGGAGAGCAAAGAAAGAAACGAGCTCAGCTCTGACACAAAACAGCTTTTAACCCAATTACTGTTTACAAACACAGCCGTGCTCCTGTCTGGGGAAGCAAAGCCCAGTTACTGTCAAACAGGGTAATGAAATGGAAAAGGAAAAGGGTGGAAAAAACCAAACTCACCAAAAATCTTGTGCCCAACATCCCTCCTTTCCCTAGCCCTGGTCATTTGGGAAAACACATCCAATCCCAGCCGGGGACACAGCAGGGATTGGCCTCCCAAGAGGAGCAGGCAACATAAAAGTCTGGAATGTACTCTGCCCTCCACCCATCACAGCAAGGCATTGGAATATTGGATTTAGTGTTGTGCTTCCACAGATATAAAATTAGGCCGACAGAAGTCTGGATTGTGGCCCTTGCTCCACACTGGTAACTTGTACAGAGCCGGGAGCCAAGAGCATTTGGAACGGTTGTCTCTCTCCAGATGCTGCCATTCATTTCTGTGGGAACAAGACCACTTACATCTAATTACAGTTTCTGCTCAAATTAACAGGACAGAAATGACAGAAAAAAAAAAAACAAACAAAAACACCACCCCAAAAAATTCTCTGGACTTAACTTGGAGACCTTTGGTTGTCATGGCTTAGAAAACTGTTGACTTTCAAATACACTGACTTTAGTGATTTAAAGTTCACATGTTTCAATATCAGCGTATTAAAACAACAGTGAAGGGAAGAGAAAAGGCACAGTTTTATTACAGAGATCCCCTGCTTGTGAAAGATTTCTCTTTCTTTCCAGAGAGAGGGCTCAGGCATTGGAATGGGCTGCCCAGAGAGGGGGTGGATTCCCCATCCCTGGAGGTTTTTCAAGTGAGCTTGGCCGTGGCACTGAGTGCCATGATGTGGTAAAGGGACTGGAGTTGGCCCAAGGGTTGGACTTGATGATCTTGGAGGTCTTTTCCAACCCAATCCATTCTATGATTCTATGATTCTATGATTTGTTAAATGGCCATACAGTCAACTATGGGATTGGGATCATCATGGCATAAAACATTGTTTCATTATCAAATCAAATGCCAGTTGCACATTGGATGATATGACGTGGACAAGGAGTTAGACAGAGACACATCTGAACACGTTTGTGGAGTCACAGAATCATAGAATAGAATCAGAATCAGTTGGATTGGAAAAGACCTTCGAGATCATCAAGTCCAACCCTTGGTCCACACCTACATATCTATCTCTCACTGCATTGTGGAAATCAGGATAATTGCTCTGAAGGCTGAGAAAATCTGCAGTTCTCACACAACCATCAAGCCAGCCCTGTGCACCTCCCTTCTGAGGATTACATTTACCACCAGGATCCTACCAGCCCGATGCAGAATTTGTCTGCCCTTCAAAGCCCAGAGGAATTCTGGTGTTGCCACCAGCTGGACTGTGTTATCAGCACAGAATCATAGAACATCCTGAGTGGGAAGAGATCCACTGAGATCGAGTCCAACTCCTGGAAAACCCCAAAAATCCCACCAGAGTGTGTTGACTCACATTGTAGGTGTTGAGTAACTTTGCTGAGACCAATCTAGTCACAAAAAAGAATGAAAACAGAGGGAGGCTGTGGAGATTCCTTCTCTCCATTTCATCAGGCAGCACTAATGCAGTGCCTACAGTCCCATGCAGGTTCTCCACATTCTGCTGCTCAATTGACATCCAATTCAGGATTCCCCCCAGCCAAACAGTCAATATGTTGTGCTATTAATCATTATTGAGTTATTATTCTGATCCAATCTTGAATATTTGCTGTGGCTTAGGTAAAATCATAGATACATCGAATCATAGAATGGATTGGGTTGGAAAAGACCTCTGAGGTCACCAAGTCCAACCCTTGGTCCAACTCCACTCCCTTTACCAGATCATGGCACTCAGTGCCACGGCCAAGCTCAGCTGAAAAACCTCCAGGGATGGGGAATCCACCCCCTCTCTGGGCAGCCCATTCCAATGCCTCAGCACTCTCTCTGCAAAGAATTCTTTTCTGCTCTCCAACTTCAATTTCCCCTGGCAGAGCTTGAGCCCCCCGTGCCCCCTTGTCCTATTGCTGAGTGCCTGGGAGAAGAGACCAACCAATCCACCCCCTCTCTGGGCAGCCCATTCCAATGCCTCAGCACTCTCTCTGCAAAGAATTGGTTTCTGCTCTCCAACTTCAATTTCCCCTGGCAGAGCTTGAGCCCGTGCCCCCTTGTCCTATTGCTGAGTGCCTGGGAGAAGAGACCAACCCCCACCTGGCCACAACTTCCCTTCAGGCAGTTCCAGACAGTGCTCAGGTCACCTCTCAGCCTCCTCTTCTCCAGCACAAACACCCCCAGCTCCCTCAGCCTCTCCCCACAGCACTTGTGCTCCACTCCCTTCTCCAGCCTCGTTGCTCTTCTCTGGCCCTGCTCCAGCCCCTCAATCTCTTGCCTCAACTGAGGGCCCCAGAACTGAACACAGTAACTCCCACCATTCCAAAAGGAGGGGTTGCATCAACATAGTTAACAGCTTTACATCAATGGAAAAATCTGTTTCCCTTTCTGTAGCTGACTTCCAACACACCAGCTCCTAAATTCTCAGTTATGTCTCCTCCAAATTTCACAATTTACCACAATTTTAAAGGATCTGATGGCCAGGTCCAGCTCCTGCTGTGTCCCAAGGGGTAAAGTAAAATACAGAAACCATCACACACCCAATTTGTCTGTGCCAGCTGAGAGGGCAGCCGACTACAGAGCAAGAATTTACAGGTTGTAATGCACAAAATCTGACTTTTCTTCCTATTTCAGCAGCAGATCCCTTGAGACACCAGTCAAAGTAAAAATCTTTCTTTAGAAATATGGACTTCACCTCACACTGGACAGACTTTGAAAAACATTGCAAGCCTGAGATGAATAAAAGAACAGGAGGATATATTATACAATGTGGATCTAGACCAAATTTATAGGAAATATATGAAGCTTTTCTCCCCTGTCCTATCTTTTCTTAGGAGAACAGAAAGCTCTCCATTTGTTCCCATTTTAATTTTATGCATTTTTAAACAAGTTCAACTAAAACAATAGTTTTAATTTTGTGGAATTAAACTCACACTGGTAGTTTCAGGAAGGAATCAGGTGAAAGAGAAAAGAATTTTTTATGTACAAGCTGATAAAAGATTCAAAGTTATTTTGTAAGGAACTAGTTAAATGTTGATTTTTGGTGGGGTTTTTTTTCTGGTAGAAAAATCAGAGAGCATTGAAATGGAATAACAAGGGAACAAGCAACTCTCAATTTGTGATCAACTTGCACCATCTTAGTCTTCCCCAGAAGAGATTTCTTTCTAGCCAAATATCAGGGATACTGTCAGCTGGTTCCAAGGAAAAATTCCTGGAATGAGAGTCACTAAGTTCAAAGGCTTCAAGCTTTATCCACAGGGAGAATGAGAGTGAACAGGCAGCAGAGCAGATTCTGCAATAGAGACTCATTCCAAGAGCTGCAAAGCTCCTGCAGCTTCCAAAATGTAGGACAGAGTTCCTCAGGTTATTGCCTTACACACATGTCCACAGAGCCAACCATTAAAAATTCACCAGAACATCTTGTCCTGTGCCTCAGCATTCAGCTTGTTCCCAGTCTCTGAGTCTAATCTTACCCTGAGCATTCCTCATCTCAGGAGGAAGCTAGACCTGCAGTTAAGACAGGACCAGGCAGCAAAGTCTCAAGAGTTCAAGTCCTAATCTTGATTCTGAGTCTTGAAGAACTTGTTTAATCACAGAATCCCAGACTATTCTGAGTTGGAAGGGACCCACAAGGATCATCAAGTCCAACTCTTAAGTCAATGGCCCTCACAGGGGATTGAATCCATGACCTTGGCATTATCCCTCCAAGGTGCAGCTTTCTGTATGTAGAACTGGGATAATGCCACTTGCTTTTGGTTGTCTGCTCAGTCTTTCAAATCCCAAGTTATGTAGGAAACAGTTTGTTAACGTATATCTACTTTTGGCTTAGTGGAGCAGGACTTCCACTGCCATTGGAGCCCTTAGGCTGCCATGGAAGTGAAAGCTGGTGAAAATGCCCAAGGATGTCATGTGTGTCCAGCTTCTCAAGCCAAGTTAGTCAAAAAAACTCTCTAGGATGTTTTAAAAAATGATTGTTCCTGTCTTGAAGAACATGGTTCAGCTACATCACTGCTTCTCAGTGGGGTTCATCAGTCCAGAACTGTTTCTTCTCTCACCCTGGTACAAGGCTCCTGGGTCTGAAAGGATTTCATCTCTCATTTCATGCTTGAGCACCAGGAAGGCATCACTGAGGAAGGAAATGCAGTTTTGTGACTCCTTTGTGAAATGTATTTCAACCTACCAGTGATGGGCCTGTTGGGGAGACTTCAGGATGAAATTCCCTGGCAATACCAGCCAGGTGTCAGGACAGAGGATCACAGTAGTTCCTGCTACTCTTCCAAAAGTTTGGCTGATCCACTTTGGCCAACTCTCAGCTCAGGCTAATGCACAAGCAGTGATTTCCTGCTGTATCAACACAGAGAATCACAAGATGGTTTGGGTTGAAAGGAACCTTAAGGATCTCCAAAGTTCATAAGGACCTCAAAGACCATCTCATTCCAACCCCCTGCCACGGGCAGGGACACCTCCCACTATCCCAGGTTGCTCCAAGCCCCGTCCAACCTGGAACACTTGCAGGGATGGGGCAGTCACAGCTTCTCTGGGCAGCCTTTGCCAGAGCCTCACCACCCTCACAGACCATACAAGGACTAGCCATAAGGAAGCATTTGCAGAATTCCAAGGACCAAATACCATCCCAAATACCACAGGACATTCAGGGAAATTCTTTTGCATAAGAGAAAAAGGGACGTGTTCGGGAGAATGAAGCCTGCAAATTGTTCACCCCGTTCCACTAAGCCTCCTAAATCACCTGGAGGTGTCCCAGTTAAGCAGAGCTCCAATCCCTATTAAGTGGCACTCATTGCCACTAAGCATCGTTGGACTTACACGATTTCCCTTGTAGATGTCTGGATTAAGTGGTTTTGCCAACTAAGCACCTCCTTTTTCCGCTTCAGCGAGCGCACGGAATCGGCCGCATTTTCCTGCTTTATGTATTTCAAACGGCACCAAAGCCCAGCTGGTTTTGTGCAAATTCAAATACAGTTTATCTGTTGCAGGAATTCTCAATACATGTGAGCTCCCAAGGCATGTGGAATACATTTCATCCCATCCATACATTCAGCCCTGCATTATGTATAGAGTGGTTTGCAGAGAGAGGCAAAGGGCCTCGCCGTGCACTTACCCTGGTCTGATAACATTCTTCTGAGACAGAAATCACATGCTGGACGTGGGAATAATGTCAGTGCACAAAGGGAAGGGGGAAAGAAATAAATAAGAGAACCCAAAATCCAGGCACCTTGAAGCAAAGCCTCGAGAAAACCGTGTGTGTCTCAATGGAAAAGCCGAAGGCCGGTGGTTTGGAGGCTTTCAGAGCGCCGTTTGGAGAGCAATGCCCCTTTCTTTGGCCACTCAAAGCTCTAGAGTCACATCTGTTGGGGAGATTGGCACGCTGCTCCCATGGATGAAAGCAGGAGTGATGGTGCCAACCTACTGGGAGAAGCAGAGCTTCCAGGATTTTCCCTTTCTTTCCCTTTGCTGTGAGTATTCTCATGCAGTGCCAAGGCGGCACAAGAAGCAAATACACAGGAATTCTCTTTGGAGGATGAGGGGAAGGCAAGGAAAGGAGGAGGGGGTGAGGAGTGTGTGGAGGAGAGAGGCATCTTGACTGAAAGCTGAACCTGTCATAGAGTTCTTTCCTTTTGGTGATAAAAAACCAAACAGGACCACAATGATCTGGACACTGGAACGCCTTTGTGGGCCCCCAGCCTTGGGTGGGAATGTGCTGAATTTTCAAAATTAAAGCTTTACAAATTGCTTTTTCTTTTCAGGTAAACCAGATCAGGATACTCTTCTCCAAATTGCCTGGTGAGGAAAAGGCTCAGGGGTGACCTTACTGCAACCATTCAGTATTTGAAGAGGGCCCACAAGAGCTGCAGAGGGACTTTGGATAAGAGGATGGAGTGACAGAACAAGAGGGAACGGCTTCAAACTGACAGAGTGCAGAGTTAGAACAGATATTGGGAAGAAATCCTTGGCTGGGAGGGTGGGCAGGCCCTGGCACAGGTTGCCCAGAGAAGCTGTGGTTGTCCCATCCCTGAAACTGATCCAGGCTAAGTTGGATGGGGCTTGGAACAACCTGGTCTAGTGGAAGGTGCCCCTGTCTACAGCACAAGGTTGGAATGACGTGGTCTTAAAGGTCCCTTCCAACCCACATGTTTAAGCTAATGAACAATTTAGGTACTGATGAATCAGGGATTGCAATGCCAAGCTTCCAGCTGTGGTCCCAGGAGACCCCCACAGTTCATGGTGCATCCCTCTGTGCTTTCATCCGTGGCTAGGGAGAGCTGGAGTGTGGTTGATGAGTCTGCTGGAACTCATGCTTAAAACATCAACACTGTCACCTTTATTCAGCACGGTCCAAACAATTCACATTTCAATTTTTTCCCATCCTTTCCCGAGATTAGTCAAGGAACAACATCCAAATAGGCCAGTCTGTAGCCTGAGAGATGCAAACAAGGTCAGAGCTGCTGCTTCCACTACAGGATTGCAGGGAATGGTCACAGAATCACAAAATCATTTTGATTGGAAAAGCCCTCTGAGATCAGAGTCTAACCACCCCCCAGCACTGCCAAGCCCTCCACTAAACCATGTCCCCAGGTGCCACATCCACAGGGCTTTTAAATCCATCCAGGGACGGGGACTCCGCCCCTGCCCTGGGCAGCTGTGCCAGGGCTGCACAGCCCTTTCTATGAAGAAATTTTTCCCAAAATCCAACCTAAACCTCCTCTGGCACAACTGGAGGCCGTTTCTTCTTATCTTGCCACTTTTTACTTGGGAGAAGAACCTGATCTCCACCTGGCTACAACCTCCTGTCAGGGAGTTGCAGAGATTGAGAAGGTCCCTACTGAGCCTCCTTCCTCCAGGCGGAACATCCTCAATTCCCTCAGATGCCCCTTGTAACACTTGTGCTCCAGACCCTTCCCCAGCTCCATTGTCCTATTTACACTTCATTTTCAGGTTGGTTTGGATTAATAGGAATTGATATTATGGCTCAAAATTGAAGCCCTAAAATAGGCCTCATCCAGGAATAAGTGTAAAACCCGGAGTTCTCTTCCTGTTTGAAACCCAGGTCTCAAATATGATTCCCTGAACATCAAGTGGAAAGCAGGGCCAGGAAAACATTGCACACCCTTCACCTTGGAACAGCAGCACCAGAAGGAAAACAGCACATGATTCACTAGAACTCAGGGAGGCTCCCAGTGTCTTCACAAGGGAAGATTTTTTAAAAAGCCAAAGAATTTGGAGTTGCAGCAGGACTGAGATTTCAGCTAACCTCGTTCTCATGCCTTGTAAAATATCTGAGAATAATTAAATCTGTTCCTTTTCTTTAATTAGCCCTGTGTCTCATTAGAGCAGTTTGCTGCCATGTCTTTATTTACTTGATTTATATCTCCCCCACACCTTTGCCTTTCCTCCTTCACCTAATCTTAACATCTCTCTTTTCCTTCCCTTAAAGCTCTTTATTTTAATGCTTTGATGTTATATTGGCTTCCCCTCGACATGTTTTGTTTAAAAGAAAAACAAAGACAGAAAAATCTATACACAAACCAGAAGTCAACTACATCTTGACAAATGAAGCTTTTAAAAAGTCAGAAAAAGCAGATTTAGAGATGAAAGCTCATTCTTAACCCAGCTTCCCTCTTCAGAGACCTTAATATGATCTCTTTATGTAACTGTTTGCCAATTAATTCAAAATATAATGGAAGCTGCAATTTTGCTTAGAGACATGCATTCATTAGGGTTGGGGAAAATATATGGTTTTCAGGCTTTGATTGATTCTTTAAATCTCATTGAGACTTACAGAACAAGACATCTTGTAAAGACATCAATTGTCCAAACAACCACAGTTTATATCTACAAACTCCCAAGAAACGGATGGTTTGCACATGGGTGGAAAAGAGAGTTACCCTGGAAGAATGGAAGCAGCATTTAATCTGAGAGTGATGACAAGTCCTGTTCAAGTTGTGACCTACATATGGAGCAAAACAGCAGTTCTTCATCACAGAGTTTGCCTTTCTCAACACATTAGCAAAGCCTACAAAGAGAGAGGTCAGGTTCCTCAATATGGAAGATTATAACCTGTGAAAGGTGCTCTGTGCATGGGTAGTTATCACTTCCATCCTCCTGAAGATGCCATTGCACTGCACCTATGGCATGAGGACATGTGGCTTCACAGGCTGAAACATTCCTTAAACCACCCCAAATTCAAATAGGAATAGGAAATATTTTCCCACCAATTCTGCTTGAGAAACACACATCTTGAAGAGAGAGTAATTGCAGGGGAGATTTCACAGGCTCTGATTTCACACTCAGACAGTGCTGCTACCCCAAAGTTGTTCTGCTGACCCTTCCTACAACAACAGCTCACTGGCCTTCTCTGAGATACAGGCAAAGATAAGGAGCCACAAACTGTGGAATGTGTTATTAAGGTTTACTGGAAAGTGTTTTAGGTACCCAGAACCTTCATTAAATAGGAAGGGGATTAACTGAGTTCCAGATTTAATTTTTAAGGATTCCTGAGTGGAATCAGGAGTCCAAACCTCGATACCTTTCAGATCTCTCCATTCCTGACTCACTGGAAGTGCTTCAGAGCCCCTGCCCTGCAGCTCCAGCTGCAGCACTGCCAATGACCAAGGATACTGCAGCATTAAGCTGCAGGTGTAGCCCAAGATCTCATGGAAAAGGGAGTCACTGCCTAAAAAAAAGATTGCAAACATCTAAATCCTGGTATAAACCGAAGTATTCTCTGCATTTTTAACATGTAAATGGGCTGAAACATCAAGCATGGTCCCATGGTGTCATATTTATAGAATCACAGAATCATTAAGGTTGGAAAATACCTCCAGGATCACTGAGTCCAGCCTTTGACTGATCACCACCTTTCAACCAAACCATAGCACTGCAGTGCCTTGTCCAGTCAGATCTTGAACACTTCCAGGGATGGTGACTCCACTACCTCCCTGGGCAGTCCATCCCAATGGACCAGCTGGTTCATGAGGCAGGAGGGCAGCACGGGGCAGCAGCACAGCACTGCAAGAGTATGAGAGACCACATTTTAATTTCAGGGAGCAAGAGCCAGCTCTGAGCTTCATGTTCAACAAATGAGGCCAGAAAAGTAGTTTTGGCATAGGAAAGAATGGATGCCAGAATACAGCCTTAGACCTGGTTCAGAGACTGTCCAGTGGTGTCCCAAAATCTGATGCTGTTACAGAGTATGTGAAAATAAAACCCAAAATTTAAAAACTCAGCCAAAAAATCAGTGACAAGATGACAAAATAGATGGGTTCCTCGAGTCCCAGATAATCAGGATCCCAGCCCTGTCCTCTTTGGTCAGACAAAACTACTGAAGAGAGGAATTTCCTCAGTGACAGAGAGTGCTGGAAGCATGCCCAGGCCCACCATGGCTCCATCCCAGTAGTTCAGTGTGGAGCCCCCAGTGCTATTCATGATGAAGACAGTGAATTCTATAGCCCCCTGCTTCCCCCTGCCCCACTGGCAGCCAAATGCCTCCACTGGAGTTATGCAAATCCAGCTCAGCCCCCCCTGCTCCACACCCCTCAGCTCTGTGCAACGTTTTATTGAGCTGTTGTTTCTCTAGGACAGTGCAGAAAACATCACCTATTGTTCTCTGCTGCCAGTCTCCAGCCACAAAGGAAGGCACTCCTGCCCTCCCAGCTGAGCTTTGCAAGCACACAGCACATGTTGATGTCCCAGTTGTGCTAGTCCACTCTCACAAGGTCTGGTAGACCAGGTTACCACCGAGGGCAGCCTGTTTGCCCAGCTGGTGTTCCCCCAGGCACTGCCCCAGCAGTGGGCACCCCCTCAGCCCACTGACAATCAGCTTCTCCAGCAGCCAAGGTGCAAAACTACACACCCACCATCACCCACCAGATGGGATTCCGTAACTGGAGTTCAAACACTTTATAAAAGTGCAGAGGTGTCTGGGTTGATGGGCCCAGACCAACAGTATGAGGTTCAACAAGGCCAAGTGACGGGTCCTGCACTGGGGTCACAACCACCCCCTGCAGTGCTCCAGGTTGGGGGCAGAGCAGCTGGAAAGTGGCCCAGTGGAAAAGGACTTGGGGGTGTTGGTTGACAGGGGCTGAACATGAGCCAGTGTGTGCCCAGGGGGACAAAAATGCCAAAGGCACCTTGCTTATATCAGAAACAGTGTGGCCAGCAGGACCAGGGCAGTGACTGTGCCCCCAAGCTGGGCACTGGTGAGGCCACACCTCAAATCCTGGGGTCAGTTTTGGGCCACTCATGACAGCAGAGACATTGAGGGGCTGGAGCATGTCCAGAGAAGGGCAGTGGAGCTGGGGAAGGGTCTGGAGCACCAGGAGCAGCTGAGAGAGCTGGGGAGGCTCAGCCTGGAGAAAAGGAGGTTCAGAGGGGACCTTCCTGCTCTCTGCAACTCCCTGACAGGAGGAGGGAGCCAGGGGGAGGTCGGGCTCTGCTCCAGGGAACAAGTGACAGGATGAGAGGAAATGGCCTCAAGTTGTGCCAGGGGAGGGTTCAGTTGCATATTAAGAAAAATTTCTTCATAGGAAGGGTGCTCAAGCACTGGAAAAGGCTGCCCAGGGCAGTGGTGGATTTAAAACCCCTGTGGATGTGGCACTTGGGGACATGGACAGCGGTGGGCTTGGCAGTGCTGGGGGAACAGTTGGACTCAGTGGTCTCAGAAGTCTTTTCCAACTTAAATGATTCTGTGATTCCCACGGCACTGGGCTCTGCTGGGATCCTCTGGCAGCTCCAGGAGCTGGCACACGTGGCCAAAGCAGTGGCAAAGCTGTGCCCTGTGGAGGCAGTTCACTAGTGTAGCAACACTTTATTTCTCCCACCCGACAAAATAAAAAGCAGGAGAGAATTATTTGTCAGCTCAATCCCTGTGTTAATCTAGTTGCAAGTATAATGTGATTTCCCTCCTGCCCCAGTAGTAGGTATTGCAACACCTTACATATGGATCATTTTAATCTAATATAATCTGGCTGGCTAGAAAGGAGGTTTCCCTCCACCACAGCTGCTTGTGATTAATGCTAAATATACATGCCAAGCTTCAATCAGCAAGAGTGTGCATCTTAGCTAGTCTGCATTTGGTAAATCAACAGAAAACCCTACAAAATGCAGAAGATGCTGCAAAGCTTTACATGCTTAAGTTATATCCAGATTTTTTTCCCCCTAGATGGTTCCTCTATTTGCCATTTCTAATGTATCATCATCTATTACTCCTTTTCTTTACGCAAAATTGATTTAAAAGCTGCTGATCACAGGAGATAAGAAGTGTCACCTCACCTCTACAAATAACAAACCCTGGGCAAATACTCATTAACTGTTTTGTCATCTTCATTTTACATTCACTTCCTGCAAACTTCAGCAAGAGGAGAAGCATTTCTGTGGAAATTAAGATCAAGCACATATGTTTTAATGAAAGCACAAAGCCAATAAATGATAGCTTTTTCTACCACTATTAAATACAAACATGTACTCTTATTTTACTATAATTATCAAACTAGGATTAATATAATCTCATATATTGCTTCCCTTCACGGTGAATTAAATTACGTAAAAAGTCTCCCACTAGTATTCTTACCCAGCAAGAAACATTTTAATTGTAAATTTGCCTTTTGGAGTCTTTAAATTACACACACATGCATTAAAAGAGGCCACTACTATGGGAGCTGTGCATCCACTAATCTGTAAATAGACTCCCAGTCCAGGACTCATCTCTGAAATGTGGCATCAATTGCACAGGCTCCCATTTAGTTGGAGTTGAATAAAGCCATACTAGATACGCAAATAACATCAAACTTGCCGGATTAGAAAGGGGCACCTCATACTCTAAATCATGATTGTCAATCATCACCCAGGATTAAGGGATATAGTTTAAAAACCTAAAAGCAAGCACTTCCTTTTAACTTCTGCCTACTGTGCATTTTGGATTATCGCCCAGGAGCAGCATTCCTTGAAACAAGGCTGCCTCCCTTCTGCCGGCCCCAGCAAGTGCAGCTTTGCCATCCTCCAACCTCTGTTTGGGGAGGGAAAAAACTCTCAGCAAAGCATGCCATTTAGATTGCAGATCTACTGCTGACTGTGATTATATTTATAACTCGCTTTTCACAGAAAAATGGGGGGTTATTTTTGGCTTAATAAGTGCTTTCTGAACACAGTCCCCGTTCTCATCACACTGATGTAAGGCAGTTAGAAACCAGAGCAGCTCCTCTGCTCTTACACAGACTTTCCAGCCTCCCTGAATCCCAGACCTGTTGTGAGGGAATTATCTGGAATGCATTCCATTGTGCTCCTAAAAACAAGAGCAGCATCCCATGGATAACTCACCTGCCCTCCTGCACACAAGGCAGTCAATACTGAGCCTTCCAACTCCACCTTCCACCTTTCCTGCCATCACTTCTCCCACATTCTCCTGGTTGAACTACAAGTCACTTGAGCAAAGTGGGAGTTGCCACTTGGAAAGTTTCTCCTTCACTGTCAGAAAAGACCATAGGATAGGGAGATTTGGTTACTAAATACTAACATTGAATGTGTGTGCCAGCTCAGTGAGCTGAGCTCAGGCCTGGGACATAAACCAGGAACAATTTGTAACAATAGTTAACAGACCTGGCTGCTGTTTGGGTCTCAACTCATAACTTAGCAGCTGATTTTCCAGGTATGTGATTTTTGTTATTTGATGTCAAATTCAGATAATTCTTGGGCTTCTGCTTATTTCTGCTCACCAACTGCTGTACCAGCTGAGGTACTTACCCAGGCAAGTTTGATGGAGAGTAAACAGAGATGAACACCTGTGGGACTTGATCCATGTAAAACAGAAATTACACTAGGAATCCTGCAGAGAAAGTACCTGCCTACACAAACAGGGACCTGTTTGCTCTGTTGGAAGGCATTTCCAGATGGCAACCTGTGTTCCCATCTCTTTGGCTACTACCAGAGACAACACACAGACCTCCATCCCATCTTTCACATCCATCCATGTGGACTCAGCGAGTGCTTGTGGAGCACTAAAATACACCAGATTATGGCACAGGCCCAGTAAAGTTATTCAGGCATGTAGAGCCTCCTCAAAATGAGGGGAATTAGATAGCCCAGGATTTTTGTGGATCTAAATTTCTAAACTTGGTCCTGTAGTGCTGATTCATAGAATGACAGAATTGTTTAGAATGACAGAATTGTTTAGAACCCCAGATCAGAGTCCAACCACTAAGGCAGCACCATCACAGTTTCCACCAAACCATGTCGCCAGGGGACACAGCCACACTTTTTTTGAACACTGCCAGGGATGGTGATTCCATCACTGCCTTTTCCAGTGCTGGAGAAATTTTCCTAATTTCCAGGCTGAACTTCCCTTGAGGTTTCCACTGCAGGTAACTCAAATGTCCAAAAGCAAAGGTTTCTTCCTGCCTGTTTATGTGTGAATCTCCTTTTCTCTCTCTGTGTATATATATATATTAATACACACTTGGACACCTCTATAAGATTTTTTTAACATATAGTATGTAACACAGCCAAGTTATAAGGAAGAAAAATATAAACTAGTAGAGAATAAAGTATCACTGTTATCTTAGTCCACAAAAATAGGATTAAATCAACTTCAACAGCTACTCAAAACCTTTTTCAAAACTGGTATTTTTGGAATATATTAATAATTGAGATGCTCACCAGAACCTGGGGACAAGGGTCATACCCTCAGCTGGTATTAACTGTCCCAGCTGCACTGACTCCATCTGCACTTCCAAAATCTGAAGGAGTCACTGATCCTGCCCCTAAGGTACAGTTTATGGCATCAAACCGATTAAAGAAAATATACACTGGTTCTTTAAGCAAGAAGGGGGGAAAAACCTCAGCTAAGTCTAATCTTATCAACATATAACCTTTTAATCAGATTATTGAAACAACATGTTAATTTCTGAAAAGTTCAGCATTCTATTAAATTGCAAACAACGTAGTGAATTGCAACCCAAGGGCTGCTCCATTGAATTCATGCAGCCACTCCTGGCAAAGGCATTCCAAATTTGAACTTAATTAATATTCCTACTCCTGGTTTCCATAGTTTCTTTTTAAACATGAGTACCAGCACAAACTGGCAGTAAGTTTACCCATATTCTCAATAATAACCCCCCTCTGGCTGTCAATATGTATGAAAGGAAACATTTTTTGCATACCCCAAACAGCCTGCCATTTTCCTGTCTTTTGTCAAAAATATGTTGGCAACTTCCCCCCCCCCCCCAAACCTTTTTTTGCTTACACAGCTTAAGATGCTTAACTGTTTCTCTGCTTGGGTGTGAGTGAGGCACCTTCTCTCCTTTGAGTATTGACCTCAGGTGACAGTCACATTGCAAAAATACCCCAAAGTTGACAGAGGTATGGGGAGGAAAGAAAAGCTTGCCTTGGAGAATCAAGAACTTAAGTGGCTAAAATGTTTGGGGAAGTATTCAGTATTTTCCTTCCTTGCCTAGGAACTTCAAAAATTACTAGTGTCCATCTTGGACAAGAAGTTATTGCTCTAAGTATGATTCAAAGCTGGTTTTGTATTCATATACAGAAGGAATATATATTACAGAAGGAATATTGAGGGGCTGGAGCGGGGCCAGAGAAGAGCAACGAGGCTGGAGAAGGGAGTGGAGCACAAGTGCTGTGGGGAGAGGCTGAGGGAGCTGGGGGGGTTTGTGCTGGAGAAGAGGAGGCTGAGAGGTGACCTCAGCACTGTCTGGAAGTGCCTGAAGGGAAGTCCCAGCCAGGTGGGGGTTGGTCTCTTCTCCCAGGCACTCAGCAATAGGACAAGGGGGCACGGGCTCAAGCTCTGCCAGGGGAAATTGAAGTTGGAGAGCAGAAACAAATTCTTTCCAAAGAGAGTGCTCAGGCATTGGAATGGGCTGCCCAGAGAGGGGGTGGATTCCCCATCCCTGGAGGTTTTTAAGGTGAGCTTGGCCGTGGCACTGAGTGCCATGATCTGGTAAAGGGAGTGGAGTTGGCCCAAGGGTTGGACTTGATGATCTGGGAGGTCTTTTCCAACCCAATCCATTCTATGATTCTATTCTAAAACAGCAATTAGTAAATCAGCTTCTGCACTTTAAGTGCTGCTAAATTCAGTATTCCTTAAGGCCTGAATTCACTGCTGATTTTGCTTTCAAAGTGGCTGTGTGGGGGGAAATGGATGACTTTCTGAGGTCCTTTTCAATCTGAATTATCCCATGCCTATCACAAGTCTGGGAATACAAGCATCAAAACCATGGAAGTAGAGCCACAGTTGAGTATTCCAATTGCAAAGGGTAGACTAAAGGAACATGTAAGTCAGGAAAGATTAAACTCACACAGAGTCTCTGCCATACCCTCAACAGGTAGAGGAGACAGTGATGCCACAAACCAACTCATCAAACCCTGGGCACACCAAGGCAACCTCGGGCTGGACACAACCCCTGTTTCAGTCTATCAAGGCTGATGTCAAGCACAGTTCCCAGGATTCTGCAGAATAGGAAACCTTGCCCTCAGGATACCAGAGTGCAAAAGGGTCACCTTCCATCCTGTCATTCCAGATTCTGCTGTTTTATTGACTTCCATCAACGAGGCTCTGTTAGCTGCTGCCAGACAGGGAAGCTCAAAGCCACCTGTGAATCAGGAGGGGACAAGATGACAAGCAACTGCCTGACTGATAAAGATCCTATTCTTGGAATAGTTCCTGTCTATCCTGCCAAAAATGTCTTGGCTGAGGAGTGTGTGGTGGCTTGGGAGGAGGGATGAGGAGAGGGGAGGGAATGCTGAGGATGAAACTGCCTCCAGGTAAGGTAGACCCGAGGCAGAGTTGAAAGAGAACTGCAGGTCAGATGGAAGCACCCTGGGAAAGACTGGGCATCCAAGAGGATGTCCAGCCAAACCCAGGATTTTCTGGAGATAAATAATTCCTCCTTGATGTTGGTGGTAGCCTTCAGCTTTAGAGACTCTCAAACTACTAACCTGAGGGAACTGGTTTAAAAAAAATAATCAATCAGGATGCCCAAGTGATCCTTTGAAAGGACAAAAAGATGTTTTGTGGTTCATGGTTTGTAACACAGACAAGGGTAAATATGATGGCTAGAAATGTCCTTCATTGCTGCACAGGGGAAAAACCATCTCTTAATTCTTCAGCTGCTCTGGGAAGGGCAGCAGACATGATTTCTGTTATGACCTGATAAGCCTCAGCTAGAAGATGGATCCTAGAAAAGAAGAGGCTGAAAGCAGTGAGGACATTTGAGGGCAGGTCATGAACAGAGCCCTGCAGGAAGGAGACAGACATGAGGTGCACCCCAGACTGCCAGAGCAGCTCTGAAACACCACAAAGCCTGAGAAGTCTCTCAGACTGGGCCCAGCATTGCAGAACTCCAGCTATGAATGAGAAGTTCACTGGGTTCAGTGTGGGAAAAGAGATCCAGAAAAGAAACTTTCAAGGGCAACAGAAGAAAAGTCCACTTGTCCAAGAAGGCAGGGCTGGAACAGATGGATGGCATCTGCAGATTGTCAAACTCGCACTGCACCTCATCATGCAGCCTCAGACAAGTGCACAGCCATGAGTGGAGCCAAGGGTCAGACAGCAGCTGCCACTCAGGCAGGCAGAGCTGGGATCCGAGGGGGAGTGACATGAGAGGGGGCCTGTTCTGCTCTGCCAAGGACCAGCAGGTGTGGAAGGAGAGAGATGCCAAGCAGAAGGGAACCAGGCTAGAAGAAAACTCATTTTGTTTGAAGTTAGCCAGTGTCAGATTAAAGAAATCAAAGAGTTGTTTAGAGTAAAGCAAAGAGAAATAAAGGAAGCATTTTTCAGATTTCAGTCCAAGCCTTTTGCCCAGTTTAACCTCTTTTCTCTTGCTCCTCCATTTGCTTGTTTCCTTCATCAGTCACAACAGAATGGCTCCTCCAGAAGAGGCTCATCCCTTGGCTTTGAGATGCCCAAAGAGACCAAGATCAAAGCAATTCAGGAGGCAGAGTTTTCATGGCTGCATCCCCATGTACACTGAACGTGCCTCCTCTCACAGCACTGCCACGGGAGATAAATCCATCAGCAGTGCTGTGCCACAGCAGCCAGAGGGGCTGTGCAGCCTTCCTACAGGCAGCTCCTGAACACAGAAAGGAAGCATTTGCCTGCTTTCAAAGTCTCTGCTCTCTGGTCTACCACCCATGACACAAAATCAGCTCTAGATTCGTCCATTCGACAAGGAAAATAAATCCCAATGAGCTGTGCAAGCTGGAAGGGCTGAATTCATTACAGGTACTTTTAAGGGGTCAAAATAACAAGTATCCATGGTTTTCTTGGCCTTTTCAAGTAGGTGAGGCTGTCTCAGTCATCATAGAATCATAGAATAGATTGGGTTGGAAAAGACCTCCAAGATCATCAAGTCCAACCCTTGCTCCAACTCCAGTCCCTTTACCAGATCATGGCACTCAGTGCCACGGCCAAGCTCACCTTAAAAACCTCCAGGGATGGGGAATCCACCCCCTCTCTGGGCAGCCCATTCCAATCCCTCAGCACTCTCTCTGCAAAGAAGTTTTTTCTCCTCTCCAACTTCAATTTCCCCTGGCAGAGCTTGAGCCCGTGCCCCCTTGTCCTATTGCTGAGTGCCTGGGAGAAGAGACCAACCCCCACCTGGCCACAACTTCCCTTCAGGCAGTTCCAGACAGTGCTGAGGTCACCTCTCAGCCTCCTCTTCTCCAGCACAAACACCCCCAGCTCCCTCAGCCTCTCCCCACAGCACTTGTGCTCCACTCCCTTCTCCAGCCTCCTTGCTCTTCTCTGGCCCCGCTCCAGCCCCTCAATCTCTTGCCTCAACTCAGGGGCCCACAACTCAACACAACACTCAAGGTGTGGCCTCCCCAAGGCAGAGTCCAGGGGAAGTGTCACTGTCCTGGGCCTGCTGGCCACGCTAGTTTTGATACAGGCCTGTTAGCTGGTCTAAACAAGTGGCTTGTGTCCCTCCAGAACTGATGAAGCAACTGAGACTCTTCTAGGAAGCAAATCATCTGCCCTACTTTAGTTCCATGCCAGGATGAATCAGGCTTTGGAACAGCTCCCTTGTCTCTCGGCCCATGACACAGGGAGCCTGCTCAACTAGCACAGTACCCATTTAAACTCACAGGATGGGACTTCGGTGGTATGAGTCCCCCATGATGTTTCCATGCCTGGAGAACTGCTCCACTTTTGCTTCTTTTGGCTCCAGTTATGCCTTGTGTGGCAGTGCAGAGTAGCTGAGTTGTCTTCTACAATCTTGTTTCATCACAGAACTGGCTCTGCTCCATTTCCCCTCGGAATTCACACTGATCAACATCCAAAAAAATAAACATCCCACTGAATTAAACCAAAAATGCAAAAGGGTTGCGTCACTCTCCCTGAGCTTCCTCAGCACATCTCCTTCTTTCTGTGTCTGTTTATACAGAGAATGCTCAAGAAGAAGGAGCCATTCCTTGTCTTTTTTGGCACAGAGCAATTTTCTGGCACTTACAATTAAAAGCAAGTGCTCTTCAATTCAAAGTTGGAGACAAGTGTAAGTGTGTCTGACAGCACAATATGTAACTCATGCAATTTTTTTTTTTTTAAACCAAGCTGACAGACTCTTATAAGTTTCAAATAGCAGACATTTCCTGAGCCTGATTAGGACCTTATTCAGCCCTGGGAATAAAGAACCAGGATGCACTCTGTTCTTGAGCCGACACTGCTGCTGATTTCTGCCCTCCCAACGTGACTGAGCACTAAGCACTCCCACTGAATCATTATTTCCTGCCTTCTCTTTTTAAGCAGTGTTGCTAAATGTACCATTTTCACGTGAAACAAAACAGAAAACTGCCCACCTTCCTGCTCACTGCCTCAGACAGTGGGGGCTGAATGGAAAACACCAACGTGGAGAGAATTACGTGTTGCACAAAGAACAGTTTGGGCTTTCTCAACATTCCTAAATGGGAAGGAAACACGGTTTGGATCCTGTCGCTGCCACACGAGGCACTGTCCGCTCTGCTGGTCTGATTCCAGGGGACATTCAGGAATCATTTCCTAGAGGGAAGCTGACAGCCCTCTGACACCTTCCCCCTCCTCCCTACACACAGCCAGCAGCATTATTCTTACAGGGTTGCTATTTATAAGGACCAAAAAAAGTGACTTCTTATTCTTACAGGCTTGTTATTTATAAGGACCAAATAAAGTGACTTCCTTTAAAGCAAAGCCCCTTCATAGTGTGAAGATTTCAAAGAGATCTTTGCCCATCTTTGTAGGGTCATCCACAACTTTGAACCTCTTGTCTTTTTGTTCCCCCAAAGCCACTTTAACTATTTTTCCATTTTCAGAAAAGAGGAATCTTTTGTTGTTAACAAAAGCACCACCTTAGCACCCCTCTCATCAAAAAAAAAATTAAGTGCCATCAGCTAAACACACTCCACCGTCTGCTCTGAGTTACACACCAGTCATGGTAGGGTTTAATTTGATTAGTGATTGGGCTAAAAGCAGCTAAATAAAACTTATAATGCCCAAGAGCCACTGAGACTTGTTCAGACACTTTAAATACCAAATCCCTTCAGCAATATAACATTATCTTTATAGACAAAACTGAGTTTAAAAGTACAAATCTAATTGATCTCAAGTGCATTGGAATTACTATATTTAGGCATTGGATTATGTACTACAGAAAGCCTCATGCTATGTAAGCAACAAAACTAATTGTGGGAAGACAAAGGTATGTGTCTAACGTGCTTATGGACTTTTAAAAATTCATATTTCCATTGAAGCTGGCAAAGTTCCAGCTGCTCACACCAGCAGTGAATTTGGCACAGTGCCCTATACATTGAGCCAAAATAAGCCAGCTATTTCTGGTCTCCTTCAGAAGACCTGGACTTCAAGCTCTGCCTCAAAATTACTATTTAAGGCTCTCACTGTTGCTGGAAGGAAAAAAAGTAAATTAAAAACCAGCAAGTTTATTCTCAACAGCTAAGCAAGACTTGCTTTTCTTTAGTCTCAACTGGGGGCTCAGCTCACACAGACATTTACCACAGATGCTCTGACACCTCAGAAGGATGTCCTTACACTTTTAAAGAGGCTTTTCAAATCTAACATTGCTATTTCAGAATAAAGGAGTTGCCCAGACAGGAGGAAGGAGCAATCATTTCAGAATAAAAGAGTTGCCCAGACAAGAGGAAGGAGCAATCCACCCCCACAGCCACTTCTGAGATTAATATATATCAGCATGTATTAAAAAAAGGACAAATAAATGGAGAGGTTCACTAGCCCAGTTTAACTTGTGTCTGGCTGGTCAGGAACATTATTTGAAAGCCTTCAGAGGGATTCTTGGATTCTGGCTGCTTGGAACTGCTGCTGCAAGCAATTCAATTGCCTCCCTGCAGACAGGTGTCCCCAGGAGGGAAAAGCAACAAAATCCCATTTTTTTCCCTGAGCACAACCCCACACCTGCATCTCAGAACAAAACAATCGTCAAGAAACACTTACAGATAACATGATTCAAGATCATAGACTGGTTTGGGTTGGAAAGGACCTCAAAGATCATCTCGTTCCACCCCCTGCCATGGGCAGGGACACCTTTCACTGTGCCAGGTTGCTCCAAGCCCATCCAACCTGGCCTTGGACACTTGCAGGGATGGGGCAGCCACAGCTTCTCTGCCCGGCCTGTGCCAGGGGTGCCCATCCTGACAGGGAAGGATTTCTTCCCAATATCCCATCTAACTCTGCCCTCTGGCAGTTTAAGATATCCCTCTAAAACTTAGTGGCTCACCCTGTGTTGCACTTTCTGCTTGTCCCGGGATTTTCCAGTGACAGGGATCAGAGCTGAGGGTATTCCCTCAATCCCTCTTTATAAAATGATACAATCACTGGTTAAACAGAGTAATTTTACCCTCAGAGACTTCCAAAAATGCATTAAGAAGGGAAAAGAACAAGCAACATTAACAGAAGACAAAATAAATCTTAAAAATAAAAAAATACATCAAAATGATCCCAAATTAAGTCAGGAAAATCCACAGAAGGAATGCACCTATGAAGCATCTAACCTGAGGCTGTAACCCACGATTATTACAAGGGCCTGGGCTGGGTCTTGGGGATCTCATTTCAAGCTCATTCCCAACAGGCCAGGAATGGATTTGGATCAGAAATTCCAAAGAATAGCAAGAATCTTTCTGGTTTGAAAGGTGTCACTTTTTTGTTGTTAATGAGAAATTAAAAACACACACATTGGGAAACAAAGTTAAGTTAAATCAAGCCCAGCTTTGCACATTTTAACAATTCACTCTGCTGTCTGTAGAACACAGCAATATAAATATTGCTATCTCTGTTAAAATGAATTATTGACAATTTTAATACATGTTGCACAGTACATATTAATATAGAAAAATACATGTTATCAGCAGTGCAATGTTGACCATGTACTAATCCATTCCACCTGCTCAAATATTAGTGCAAATAATTATATATTTGTAATGCATCATTGCTGTCTAGTTTGAATCTCTGCCTCCAGAATAAATGTCTCTTCTCTGAAGTTGTTTGCTATTATGAGTAAAATGTTATATATTCATACTCAAATTGACTTTGGGTGGATAAGTAAAATGAGCAACCTTCAAAAATCCACTTGCCTAAGACTTAGAAAGTCATTTTAATGAATTGTTTATAGCAAAATGGATGTTATAAAAATGTTTCCAATGGAATCTCCTGTTCTCTGGCTTCCCCACCACCCTCAAATACCACGGTCAAAGCAGTGGGGAGCTCACAATGACCACCTTCAAGTGGCAGCATCAGCTGAGGGGCACCTTAACTGTGTCTCTCAGCAGTAGCAGCTTATCCTGACACCACAGAGCTTATTGACCAGTGATTTGGTCCTGGGACATCTCACAGAATCACAGAATCATAGAATCGATTGGGTTGGAAAAGACCTCCCAGATCATCAAGTCCAACCCTTGGGCCAACTCCAGTCCCTTTACCAGATCATGGCACTCAGTGCCACGACCAAGCTCACCTTAAAAACCTCCAGGGATGGGGAATCCACCCCCTCTCTGGGCAGCCCATTCCAATGCCTGAGCACTCTCTCTGCAAAGAATTTTTTTCTGCTCTCCAACTTCAATTTCCCCTGGCAGAGCTTGAGCCCGTGCCCCCTTGTCCTATTGCTGAGTGCCTGGGAGAAGAGACCAACCCCCACCTGGCCACAACTTCCCTTCAGGCAGTTCCAGACAGTGCTGAGGTCACCTCTGAGCCTCCTCTTCTCCAGCACAAACACCCCCAGCTCCCTCAGCCTCTCCCCACAGCACTTGTGCTCCACTCCCTTCTCCAGCCTCGTTGCTCTTCTCTGGCCCCGCTCCAGCCCCTCAATCTCTTGCCTCAACTGAGGGGCCCAGAACTCAACACAACACTCAAGGTGTGGCCTCACCAACAGAGTACAGAGGAAGGATCACTTCCACAGTGTCCTTCTTTTCAAGCAAAGAGGGTGCCTTGATGAGGCCAAACATCTCTAGAACAACAGCTCCTGTCCCCAACAGGCTGATGACCAACACGAAAAAGCAGATGGACATCCAAGATGCTGTCAGGGCTCCTTTGTGCCAGGATCTGCCCTTGGCTGGAAGTGGGGTTGGGATAAGGCTGACAAGGACAAGGGCAGCCCTGAGAAGAGGTGAGGGTGAGTTAAAGGGAATAAATGTCAAGGGAAGTGCAAACAGCCTTCTCTGGGGAGTAGAAAGGCTCAGAGAAGAGTGTCTCCTTTTGATCCTTCTTTATAAAATGAGATACATTCACTGGTTAAACACAATAATTTTACCCTCAATGACTTCCAAAAATGCATTAAGAAAGGAGAACAACAAGCAACACAGCAGAAGACTAAACCTAAACAGGTCTTAAAAATAAAAAAATACAAAAAATACGTAGAGACCCACCATGCACAGAAAAGGGATGAATTTACAAGACCAACACCCTCTTAGTCCATTCTCTCTTCTATCCTTGCTCAGCCCAGGTTTAAGAACAACAAAACACAGTGTGAGGAAGGTTTAAAAACAGCCACTGCTGCTGTGATGCCTGTCTCCATTTTCTTTCTTTATTCTCTGACTCCAGCAGCCTTACAGACAATTTTGGGGTTCAGTGAAAGAAGTGAGAGAAGGTTTAACACCTCAAAGAAGAAAAATTCTAAAATAACAACTTTGAAGGAATGTTGTATATTGGAAGATCATCTGAACAAGCCAACACTGGCAGCCATGGCTCTCACACATGCTCTAAAATCTAAAATGGGGAGCAGCAGTGCAGATGAGCAGGATTTGGGATGGCTACAAGGAAGCCTCAGATTTAGTTTCATCCCATATCAGGATAGAGTTAAGTTACAAATAAATTACAAATAAAATTTTAAGGTATCTTGACCCTCAAGTATCAAAACAATTAATTTTGGTTTATTAAGATGTTCTCAAAGATGCTATTCAGAGATGTCTCAGCTTTGCATTCATGTTGCTTTCCTGATACAGTAACTACAGGACACTGAAACTGAGATATCTGACACTTTTTCCCCCATGAAGTTTCAACATAATGTACAGCCAGGTCAGGGGAGAGGATATGGAAACAGAGCCCTGCAGGGATGAGAGAATATGGGGAAGGTAGAGGAGTACAGAGGAATGGAGCCAAACTCCTCCTGCTGAGCTACATGTGGATGAAGAACCACCAGACAACATACAAAGGTCTCCCAGAAGCCACTGCAAAGTTAAAGGTTTTTTTCTCTCTGGCAGTGTGGCAACAGAGGGGAAGGGATAGTGAAATCCTGAGATCTGAAAGGAAAACAGGGCACAGGGACATAAAGCTAATAGAATAAAGGTAGAAACCAAGGTTTCCACACACACTGAGGGCTGTATTGACACAGAGTAAGCAGTGCCCCACACAAGAGAAAAGACGACAGGCAAACACAGCTGCTTCCCCACTCCAAGATAAGCAGAAGACGTGGTATAGAAATCTACCACCACCAAAAGAAATTAGAATGGAGGGGGGAAAACACAAGCAAAGCAGTGTATGTAGCTGGGCAAGGTCTGGCTCCCTCTCCTCCTTAAAACAGGTGTAGAAAAAAAAATCAACGTGCCAGCCTTGATGTCCAGAGAGAAAATACACCAAGGCAGACAGCAAAACAGCAATCTGTCCTCATTTACAGCCACCTCAGAGGAGGTGGAAATAATGCCTAGAAGCCAATACCCAGCAGACCATCAGGACAGGAAAGGTGCTCCTACCTTTCTGCAGTCCTCTGGAAGAGTGCTGAGGGCTGGCTTATCCTCCCTGCTGTTCTTGGGACAAGGAGGGCAAAGGAGTAGAGCTGCCACCTGCATTTCAAATTAGACAAGCAGTTATTCAAATAACACCTTCCTTTGAATAGAAAAAATCATCACCTCAGACTGGTTTCCCTATCCATGAGCAGTTCAAGTGCTAATCTGAATTAAGATAGTTACTGCCACTAGAACTTGATCCAAAGAATACTCCTGGATTTTTTCATGGCATCTAAAACTGAGTCCATTACGTTGATTGCCAAGCACATACCAGGCTGAGAAACCTGCAACTATGGGCACCCAACCCATGGAGGGACCCAATGGGCCTCAACTCCTCAAGACAATGTAAGACAAAAAATTTCCACTAGAAATGGAGCAAATAGTTCAGAGTACACTCAGTCATACCACCAGTGATTTAAAATGACACTGTGAAGAGGAAATTAAAACAAAACCAACCCCAAAGTTCTCTTACTGACTGCAAGACAACCTGAGCCATCTCTTGTCAGTGCTGTGCCATCCTCAAATCAATGACTTACCATTCCCCAGATCACAGATGTCTTCAAATTAAAGTAATAAGCTCAGCTCTGGCAAGTTCTCCTTCCCGCCCCTCAGGCTGCTCAGTGCTGAGGCAATTCTGTTCCTCACAGTGCTCAGGTTCAGCATCACCACCCGCTCTGCAGAGATGCACACTCGGGTTGGAGCCTCTTCCCTGTGAACCCAAGTCTCCAGAAGAATGAAGAGCTCCCCAGCAAAGTATTTCAGCCAATGCCTCTCCTCTAGAGGCTCCCTTGATTTCAGGGGGGAGAGATTTGATGCCAGTCCTGCTCATTCTCCCAGGCTGATGTGTCACATTTCCATCAATCCTATTTTAACCTCCCTCCTTCGTGTGCTTCTTCTTTTAAAACTGCTCATTCTCCATATCCTTTTAGTTCACGTCTTTTTCACTTCTTACCCTCTATTTCTACATCAAGATCTTGTATTTCCAAGCCCACTTTTGTGCTTTCCTTGTGAAGTATTCTTACAGAACACCAACTCCTCCCTGCCCTCTGTGCACACGCAAACAGAACACAAAACCAAATGAACTTAATAAATTATAGGACTTGTAAAAACACAGCTTATTTGCCAGCCTACAACAGTTTACTGCAAATTTTCCCCAATTGTAGACAACATAATTACACACACACACACACACACTCCCCCTCTCAGGCAGTTGTTTGGCTGCCAGCCTGATAAGTAAATGCCCACATTGTAGGAGGGAACATTAGACAAGCAGTACTTTAACTCATTATATGAGCATTAAAAGGTATATTTTTATTTTAGATACTGTTTTATTGCATTCAGAAGCCACTAGAAATATTTTTTCTAAATTACCTGCTGTAAGAGCTACAAACTTGAAAATGTGTGAAAATTATAATTCCCCACCCCATCCCAATCCAACTTGTATTATAAAATAAACTTACTGACAACGCAGAATAAAAGTTTTCTCCAGAAATAAAAATGTTCAGTACGTGCTTGGGGAGGTTTTTAAAAGGAAGGGGAAAGCTCACACCAGTGATCAATTTGGTCAGTAAAATTACTTTTATTCTTTTTTTCTTTTTTTTTTTTAAATAGAAGGGCTTTTACAACTGAGTATAAATATCTTTGAAGAACATGGAAATGAAATGAAAAAAAGTGTCTGGAAGGAATTGTTTTTATTGAGGAAGAGTTTACAGATCTAAATTTAAGTATTCACCTACTTTTTGCTGCCTCCTGTGACAGGCATAATGGAAATATTGCACTGAGCATATGCATGGGAAACACGGCTAATAAAGCGAGGAATATGGAAACACATTTCATACAACCTTAAAAAAAGTCAAACAATCATACAACGAGTTCTTGAAGCACTTCTGTGATCTGCAATCTCAAGATGATGTTCACTGTTCTGAAGTCTTTACAAATTGACACTTTATTTTTTTTTTCTGTAGAAAGATTTTGGTTAATAAAACCACAGCCTCAAAATTGTTGGCTTTCAGTTACAGAGGTAACAGAGAGGTATCATCTGAATTCACATCAGAGCTTTTGAAAACAAATGGCAGCAGTACAAGCATGTGCCTCCTCCAGTGTCCCAAACTCTTTGTGGCTTTGCCATGGCCAAGGAATAGAGCAGCCAGTCCCCTGGAATACCTGGAGACACTCTGGCATCCATTCCCCTGCTCACTGATACAACGCTCTGCTGAATATAAAATGAAGCAGGAGAACCTCAACTAACCAAGAGAAGCTCCACACAACTCTTGTCAATATTGATTGCACCTGGGAACTCATCAATAAGAGAGGAAAACAGAATTCTTTGACCAACCCATAACGTAAATTCATAGAAATGCTGCTCTGAAGGTGGGAGAGAAAGAAGTTTCCATAACATGTGCTGAGCCCACAGTACAAGCAACATGTTAGGGAGGATTTGCCCAGGGCTGATGCAGGTCAGATTGAAGACACAAACCACTGCACTTCCAACCTGGATTCCACAAGAGCCCACTCTGAAAAAAAAGGTTTATTGACAACAGTTTTCAACTGCTTGTGGAAAACCCACCTCAGATGTTTCAAACATCACTGGAGCACAAGGGACACAGAGTAGTAGCCTGTGTCCAGTATTATGATCAGTAGCAGAGCAGCTTTTGCACACTTCAACATTTTATATTGCTCAGCACAGGAATTTTCTACTCAAGGCTTTGGCCAGAGCCACATAGGAAAAACTGGGCTACATTTTATCCTTTCAATTCATCAGGATTTGAATTTATTTACAGACAGAACAAGAGACAGGAGAAAGTTCTCTTATATTAACCCAACAATAGGCACCTTCACTTTGTAATAAGGATGCCTTAGGCAAGGCAGCTGCATTTACTCCAGGAGCATATATAAAATTCAGTGTGCTGGTATCAAACTGAAACAATAACGTCAGATCATACAATGCCAGTACATTCCAGGGGCCTTTGATTATTACGTAAAAAAAACAAAGCCAAAGAGCTGAAGAAAAAAAATAATCCAAAACTTTTCACCACTTCAGTTCTGTTTAGAATGCTACACAATGAATAAATTACATCTTTTGGGATAGTGTTGCTTTTATTCCTACATCTCAAAGAAATTCCGAGCTAATTAATTAGAGCAAGAAATTACATTGAGCAGGATAACGTTTTAAATGAAAGAAATGACTTAGAAACACCAATCAAAGATAATTTGATTATGATTAGCTGTGCTGAAGTCTAAGTCATTAAAATTGATGAAGGATGTTTTTACACTGGTCTATTCTATGTAATCCATTACCTACGCTATGCTCTGTACTTCAAGTCTAACAAATGGTATCTCATAATTCAATATGAGGACTAAAATACTTCCAATGCACCACTTGCTTTCCTACATCAACATGTTTCCCATTAAAAAAAAAACAACAAAAAAAATCAGTAGCAAGTAGAGTTGTGAAATTCTTCAGTGGGAGAACTTTAGCTTACATGAAACACCACTCTGATTTTTACCTGCTCGCCTTCTACATTGTCATGTTTCAATATGGCTGCTGCTTTATCCTGAACAGTCCTTGTCCCACAAAAGTTACACCCATGGTTGGTAAGGAATCAATCCCTGTGCTTTCTGACAACTGAGGCCTGCCCAAGGGTACAGGAGCTCTTGCTGTGCTCTCAGCTGAAGTGACGAGCGAGACGAGCAGACCGATAATCCACACGCAGCTGAACAAAGGAGTGAAGGATGTTCTTGTCCAGATTAGCAAGTTGTTCTCCTGAGCAAACTTGCTTCAAGTTATCTGGGGCTACAACCAGAAGATTGCAAAGTGCATGCAAGGTATCAAAGAGCTGTAACACCAGCGCAATCTGTGGGCAAGAGAAAGGAAAGAAAAGAACCAGATACAAACAATTAGAGTTGCTTCAGGTTTTGGAACAGAATGTCCATGTGGGGCTTCAAAATACTCCTCCTGACAGAGGAGCATCCTCTCCTCATGTCTTACCTTGAAGTCTTTGGCACACTTCCTGTATTCAGCCACGTCACAGATGGCCAACATGCCTCCCATGCAGCTGTAGGAGTATTGCTGGAGGTGTTCGAAGATGAGTCGATGGAAACGAACTCCAAGCTCCATCAAAACTGTGTCCACATTCTTGCCATCCATGGAATTTCTGATCTTTTCCACCTGCTTCCTAACATAGCCACAGACCTTAACACAAGCCTAAATTAGAAAAAAAATTAAAATAAGAATGGATTGGTAACTTACTTTCTAGAAATCTCAAAGTGGCTTCCACACCATAAGTTACATTTCAGCCACTGATCTTTTAACTTTCACAACACAGCATTGAAATTAGTCAGTCATTCTCCAATTAATAATTTTCCAACAGTCTTTTATTTGCCATATAAAGATGCAAAAACATGAATAGGAAGATGGATGCAGGACAATACTGAATTAACTTACAGTTCACAGCAGTTCAGAATAGAACAGTTTAATTTTGACTTTTAACTCAACCAAGGGGTGGATGGGGAGGGGGAAGTGATTAAAAACCTTGTCAGCTGCAGTTATGAATCCAAATTAACAGCCATACAGGCATCTTCCCCCTTCCCACATAGTACCAGACTTCACTTCTCCCATTCCCACCTGGCTGCAGGCACTCAGGGAACGCTCTCACTTCTTCCCATTGAGTTTGTTCTCTGCTCCTCCCTGCATTGTTCTCTCACAGGAGCCCGAGGTGAGCCACGCCTGCAGCTCCTCAGCAGCCCCTGGGCTGGGATGCAGCCAGATCTGGTGGTCCAGACAACACTGTGCAGCAAAGAGTGTTCATGCTGTACCTGTGATGCTCTGCCATGCTCCTGCCATTCTGAGGGGAAAAACCACCCAGCAACTAGAGAATACCTAATTGATTTTCTGAAACTGATAGCTTAAAGCTAATTATCAGCTAAAAGCCTTGTTCCAAATCTGGGCCTCTTGGGAGGGGAAAGAATGTGCCAGTTCCTCCAGCACCCACAGATTGGTGTCTGACACCAGGCACAAAACTGCTCATGTTCCTTCTCAGCTTCAGAAAATAGCCCACAGTAGAGTTTGGACGTGCTTGGTGTAAAATGGAAGTAAATTCAGCACATGCACATGTTGTGTAATGCATGTTTGGCAAGGAACACCTTGTACCTGATAACACTCATGAGCTGAGACTTTGGTTACTTACATTAGTATATTGGATCAAAACATTGTTCTCATCTTCTGGTTTAAAATCTGTCTTCTTTTGCTCTGCAGCCAAGATGTGCTTCATCTGTCCAATCATACAATTCAGTGTCCTTTAAAGTTACAAATACAGACTGGGTTGGGAAGGGAACATTTCCATTTGCCTGATTTTTATATTTACATGAACTAACAAGATTCTGTACAAAAGTGAGCAGCATAAAGCATTGGGAAAAAACACCAGCACTGAATATTTGAGTAATTTACAGATTTAAGATAGACTAAAAGCAAACATTTCTTACAAGAAGCAAGCAGTGCTAGGACATGTCAAAGGAAATATTTCATTTCACAGACATTCTGGAGCTGCAATGTAGTTCTATAGAGATTTTATGTAAGCAGTTGGAAAGAGGAGCACCAGCCAAAAAAACCTGCTCTTCAAGGGGACACATTAATTGCAAGGTAACCCATTCAAATGCAGCTCCTCAGAGAAACTGGAGAGCATCCTTCAGTGCAGAGGGAATCAGGAAAACAAAAGGCATTCCAAAGAGTTCAGCACAATTAGATCACGTTGCATATTAGTCAGAACAAGCCCAGAACACACAGGGAAATGAAGGAGGGGTGAGGGGGAAGGAAAAACCTCTTCCTTTGCCAGAGCTTAGTACTTCTCTTGTCAGAAATCTAATAGAGTTTTACAGTGTCATTTATTTCTCCCTTAGAGGATTTATCTGTTCAGAACACTATCTAAGGTCAGGGCCCTGTTTTCCTTTAAGTCCAAAGCAAAGGTCAAACAGCAAAGCAGCTGAGAGAGGCTGCAAACCTCTCCCAGTGCCTACCTTGGCCAGGAACATTCCTCTTTTTTCCCCTTTCCCCTTTCCTTCACCTCCCTCATCCCTCCAACTTCCCTGAAAACACTCAAGGCCAGCAGAGGCCTTGAAGGATTCAAGCTGGGTGTGATGCAAGGGAGAAAAATTTATGTATCCAAAGAGGGAACAAACTCCCTTTTTTCCTATGCACAGAGCTCAGACTTGCATTTCAGGTGCACTTCATTCAACAAGCCACATATCAACAGAAATTTAAAGAAATTCTATCTTTCATTCTCCTCCATTTCCATTTGCAATAAATACTCCCAGAAGGCTGTTCACACAAAATACATGCTGAAAGAAAACCAGCTGAACTAATTTTGTTTGGTTAATAAATCACTTTTACAGAGGTAGACAATTGCTGTGAATGCCATTCAAGAAGCTGCACTTGGACTTTTCCAGACTGGATAATGCTGAAAAACCAACAATGTTTAGGAAAATGGCTTTATATTTAAACTCTATCATTCCTTTAAGCAAGACAATCCATTCTCAACAGCACCAGTGGCACCACAAAGCAGCATGAAACAGGCACACAAACACATTTTACATGTAATGTTCATCTCAAAATTAATCTTTTATATGGTTAAAATACTAATTTTTTTGAATTCCTCATCCACAAACCTTTGAATGTACTGTTTTCCAACAGGGACTTGTTCTAAATCTTACTATCACTTTTAAGAGATTAATTACTTCACATAAATTATTTTAATGCTGATGACCAACCTGTATCTGTCTGGATATAAGCCAGTGGCCTCAATGCTTCAAGTATTTCAAACTTTGTGTTTAAATCTCTAAGGTCACTTGCAGCAGGAGCAGCTCAAATCTCAATTGCCACTTACACATCCCCTATTTCCACCCTTCTCTTTGCACTTAGAGAAAACAATACACCAAATCAAAAGTAGGGCACCACACAACAGCTCCATTTCCTCATATTAAGCTTGTTAGTTTATTATTTGCCTCTGCTGCAAAACAGCTATGATTTTAATTTACAATTTTTATAGCTACTCCATCATTTTTATTCTGAGAAATAGAAAAAAGATTAAATGAGTCACAACCTCAAAGCAAATCAATGTCAGAATCAAAATTATTCCAGGTCTACAGACTTCCACGACTGGGTCTAATCCATAGCACTGCACAGATTCCAGCAAATCATCTAACCTATTTTTGTCAAACTTTGTTCCTAATGGAAATCCTGCAAGGGTTTAACCTATTTCAATCATCCTTTCTCCCTCTTTTAAAGTAGAAAAAAAAGAGTTTGAGACAATAAGGCAAAACTGAATTACTGAACTCTTACAACACAACCAAAATCCTTTAACATCCTTCCAGAAGTCTTTATGGGTCAGAAGTGTGCCATGGAAAACGTGACCCTCTAACCACACAAAATCTAAATTTCCTATGCTAAACAATGCATATTTATCAATTTATAAAAAATATTAAAGTATCAGTTTTGTGTTGAGGAATAATTCATGCTTAAAAGGACAGTGAACATGCATCACCACAAAGGAGTTTTACAGGAATTAATAATTAACAGAAAGTTTCAATCTCTACTTGCCTATCAATGCCCATATCCAGCTTCACTTCCATTTGTTCTATGATATCCTTTTTCTTCTGAAGGCATTCAGATAATTTAGGAGAGGAACTGCAACAATACAGAAAGTTGGATATGTGACTTAAAACACCAGAACCAGTTTGTCTGCTGGGTTTGCTGCTTCCAACAGGATGTAGTGAAGATTTCCCATCCCAAGGCACAGCCACAAAGCCCTTTAGTCCCACCCGGAATGCAGCAGTGATGTCTCCAAGGAGCCTCTCCTACCCATCATAGAATCATAGAATCATAGAATGGATTGGGTTGGAAAAGACCTCCGAGATCATCAAGTCCAACCCTTGGGCCACCTCCAGTCCCGTCACCAGATCATGGCACTCAGTGCCACGGCCAAGCTCACCTTAAAAACCTCCAGGGATGGGGAATCCACCCCCTCTCTGGGCAGCCCATTCCAATGCCTCAGCACTCCAATTTGAAAAAATCTTTTTCTGCTCTCCAACTTCAATTTCCCCTGGCAGAGCTTGAGCCCGTGCCCCCTTGTCCTGTTGCTGAGTGCCTGGGAGAAGAGACCAACCCCCACCTGGCCACAACTTCCCTTCAGGGAGTTCTAGACAGTGCTGAGCTCTTGGAGCTCACTCTCTTCCATTAGTTTTCAAAGGAACCAATTTAACTTCCCTTCTTTCCCCTCCCATTATAGTATTTTATCTTCCCCAATATCAAGCTGAACTACTCCAAGCATGAACTCCTCTTAAGAGAGATGAGGAATGAAAAAAATTTGTTTTCTTCACCAAAAAAAAGACCACTCACAAAGGAAATGCTGATCCAAATAAAGGTACCTGATTAATGGCATCAGATGATCATTGAACTGCTTGTCAAATAAATGGAAAATAGTATTGGCCTGGTGGACAACATCCAAGAAGTAAAGATTTGCATTCTTTGAATCAGAAGAGGGAATGCCTAAAGCAAAGGAGGTTTCATTAGGATTGTGGTGATATGCAGTTCTTATAATTAGCATGATGACTTTTTAAATATGCAGAATTTTTCCATGAATACTTAAATCACAGGCTTAGAGTTTCAAAGATTTACCATGGTGCCATATATGGGATACTTCTCATGGCTATATTGGGTAACAGGCATAAGCACAGAAATATCTGACTGCTAAAAGGAGAACAGAACAGTGAATTTAAAACCTCCTTCAGAATGGGAGTTTTATGCCATGTCAGAATGACAGGTTCTCACTGGCAAGATTTTAACTTCTTGAAACAACCAGTTTTCTTACTTACTGTCTCTCTACAACGTACAAACATACAAACAAGCACAGAATTCTTTTAAAAAGTGAGGCACTAAGCCTTAACATAAAAATATTCTCTTGTTGTGGCACAGAGAACAATTAAAAGTGGCAGGAGTGCTGATGTCCCAGTTTCTGTGACAAACATGTTTTTGAAGACAGAAGTGCATCAATTCCCCAAATAAAAGTTACACTTTGGAAGACATTAAATGTCGATTCCAAAAACCACAAAATTTCATTTAAATGAGAAAAAAGGCCAATCAATAGGACCCAGCAAGGACTTGAAAAGATCATCTGGACCAAAAGGCCAAGGAGATGAAATGCTCAGAGAATTCTGTACTCACCAGCAAGGCCTGTTTCTAATGCATAATCGATGTGCTCAGTGCATAAGAACTCTACAAGCATAGAAAAAATTCTGAAAGCATTCTTGGGTAAGTCAGAGGGATCAGAGAGCTTCAAAGAAAAAGGAAAAAATTATCCTAAAGGTCAGTTCTACACAGATTTGAAAATTTATTTGATATTGCGTAGGAGATAAGCTTAAAATGTAACAAGTACTCCTGAATAACTGGAATTTTATTCTAAATGGAAAGTATCCATAAAGACAATTATAGGAAAGGCCTTTAGTATCAATAAACCTTTCAGCATTTCCAAGCAAACTGAAGCTGCCACAGGATGCTACAAGAAGCAAATGTATAAACAGTTCCTCATAATAATAAAGGAAAAATTAATAGTCCTTAAAACACAAAATTTTCAGATGGAATCTTAGGAATTACCCAAACTACATACCACTGGAGGCTTGGAAAACGTATACAGAAAGAATGGCTTTATTAAAAGAATAAAAATACAGAGTGTGGATAAAGAATAAAGGCCAGAGTGAGCACCAGGACACTGGGTTAAGCTGGACCTCCAAAATAATGCAGAAAAAATAATGCAGCTGAACCTCAGCTACATTTAGCCCAGTTCAGGGGGGGGCAATGGAGCATGAACTTTTCCATGAGGGGAAGCAATGCCCACATTTACACAGCACCTGCACTTTGAAGAGTGTGAGCAATGTGGGATTTGGGACAGCAACCTGCCTGAAAAGAGATACAGCTTTGGTTTTTAAGGAATTAAGTGAAGGCTTTTATGAAGCTGGGAGTAGGAAAGATTAATATTGTAGCTCCAGTTAATTTACACAACAACACTCCAGGTATTTCTGCTGTATTCTCTCCAAAAAACGCAACAACAGAGACTTTCAAACACTGGAATATTTCAATATATGGTCACATTCAGAATTACCAACTTATCTTTCCCGAAGCTGTCACAGTTGGTACACATTTGTTATGTGACACAAATGTCACAATTAATTAATTAGCCAGGGCAATGTGGAACTTCTCTTTTGCATTGAGTTGCCTGGATCACAAAACCATCAATTCTAAACCCCTAATTCTAAAAATCTCCTTATGTGCCAAGGTCCATCAGGGTTTCTACCCCAATATAAATATTTTTAGACCAAGTCTGAGTTAATCTGACTCCAACAGGAAGGTAGGAAAAAAAGATTGTGCACATTTGGAAAAAGTTAGTTTATATTATGAATTTAAGAATCGTTTCTATGAATTACAATACTGAGAAAATTAATGAACTGTTTGCTGGTCTTACAGCCACTGGTTTTCAGCACTGGGAGGGAAGTGATGCCAGGTGTGCAGGTAACAGTGCTCTGTCTGTATTCTATCCTTGGCTCTGCTCAGCTTTATAAAACATTAAGATTTCTAAATATCTGAAATGTTCAACTCTTCCCCCCTCAGCTCATTTGGAATGTTAGAGGAATTAAAATTTGTTAGAAATCAGTGTGTTCAGCTAATAAAAAAAATCAGCAGCATTTAAGTTGCAATTAGATTTCAAGAGTGTTCATGTACCCTGAGTACCAGACAAATATGACTGGCAGGCAGTAAAAGCAACAATTTAATCAGAAATAAAATGTTTTTTGTTGTTAGACCAAAGCATTTCCAGAAGAGTAGAGGGTTACAAAAGTAAACAATAAGACTATTCCTCTCAGCATTTTATTGGTGATCATTCACTAATGCAAGAAGAAATGGCACTCAGCACAGGAAAACAAGTGTTGAACTGTTCTCTGTTATTTTTAAAGCAGGAAAGGAAAACCACAGTAAAGGCTTCTCAGGTTGTGAGTGTGATTTAGTAGGAAAAACAATGTAGGCAGTAGGTTTAATCACCCTAATTTCCAAAAATAGGCAGCACTGAAACCCACAAAATACAACTAGATGTAAAAACAAACCCTCAGCCTCCACTATGGCCCCCTTTCAGTGAAAAACACAAAACAAAATTTGTTTAACAATGTCCTTTCTTATTTCTATCTCACCTCCACCAAAAATTCAACCTCAAGATTTAATTTCACACACAAAACGAAGATCACAGGAAGAAAACTTACCCTGTGACATCTTTCAAAAGCTTGTTTGGTTTCTTGCAAAAGGTTAACCACCACTTCTTGTGACAGAAAAGTTTCCCCATGTGTGTCAATACTTGGCCCCAAGGGGAGGTTTGTACGTTGCCTTAGTCTCTCTTTGAGGTCTTGAATACTGGAACAAAGATATGCCCAAAGAAGATTTCACTGGATGGAAATTTTGACACTCAAATTCAACAACAATTTAGGATATTTTAGTTGTTAACTTAACAAAACAGGACCCAAGACACAGTTTAGGATATGCAAGCATTAAGACAAGCCTTGCAAGCTTCAATAAACACTGCCAGTAAATGCAGAACTGCCACCTCTGACTCCATGGCCAACTATGTTCTACCATGGCACCTTCACACACGGGACCAGCTACTCCCCTTTGTGGGATAAGAGTCATTTCAATGGAATCCTGTGGCATTTGTGCTCCATGGACAAAGTTTAGACTCCATACACTGTCACTCTGCGCTTCCAAAACACTTCTGAGAGCTTTCCATCTCATCCACACCCAGGAATCCTCATCCTCCTGAGATCTCAGCAGCCCTTTTCTCAGTCAAGCATGCTCTGACACATTTCCATGCATAAAACAACCCATACAGTTACTCACTACAATAAATTTAATTTTCTTGGGGAAAATTAAATTTTCTTATTTAGGTTTCTTTCTTTTAATTACTTTGCTGCTGCTTTTTCCATATCATTTCTCACTCCTGACACACTGAGCTCTTTGAAAGGTGCAGTGGCCTTAGCACCTCTCCCTCACACAAGTTTTGATTCTTCCTATCCCACTTCTCACTAGATTTCTATTAGTTTCTCTACCCTGATGATAATGAAGTCTTGTTTTACCTTTCTCTAAGTCCATTGCATCTTCTGGGCTCACTAAGAGCTTTCTCACTGACATTGCTATGATCTTTTCCCCTTCCTAGGTCTTGGGAGGGGACCACAAGACCTGGGCAGGTGAAAAAAAATGTATGCTTTTAGATACACACATATACATGCTTTATGTACCTTAGTTTTGCTTCAGTCCTTTTGTGGATCTGGATCCTAAGTTGAAACATAGGTTTAACTGGTATTTTTCATTTCCCATATGTATAAACACCATGCATCACCTTTCACATGTAACAGACTTTTTAGCAGAACATGAAGTGAAAGCAAATTATCAAAAGTTGTGGGTCTTTTGCAGTTCATCACTGTACATTTGACATGGCAAATATGATGTTTGTCCCTTTTCACAGAATTATAGAATCAATTGGGTTGGAAAACACCTCTGAGATCATCAAGTCCAACCCTTGGTCCAACCTCCCTTCCATCTTAAAACCATGAAACTTCCCAGAAGGAACTTACCCTCCAGTGCCAATGGACCTTTTCTGGTGGTTTTTGGAATCATAATAGCGCTGCAGAATCATTGCACTCCTGCTTTTCAGATAACCAATTTCCACCTCAATGTAATTCTCCAAGTAGGAAATGAAAATGGATTTGATAAGCTTAGACAAGAAAGTCTGCTTATCAGTACCCAGGTTGAACTCCATCAATTTGCTTGACAGATTAGTGGTTCTTTATGCAAAAGAAACAAAGAAAGGAAGGGGAGGGAAAGGTTGAGTTTGGATGAATTACAGAACTGCATGTTTGTAAAGTACACAGCACAACAGACCCCTGCAAGGCTGGGAGCAGGTCTGCATTTAAGGCAAGAATTTCCCATAATTCATGTTTAATTACACTGGACTGGCTGCTGTACAGTTTTAAAATGACTCTCAAAGATCACCACACTAAGTATTTCCCATTAAAAAGAAACTGGCAATTTAAAATTTTCTTTGGGAAAGCCATCATTGCAAAAGTTAAGGGCCATATAACTTTTTTCATTTTTATGAGAAGTTTACATTTCTGGCTTCTCTTTCTATATCTTGATAACCAATCCAGCTATTACAAGTTAGTACCTGCAACAATAATTTCTTCACTGATATATAAATACCTTGTATATAGATCATAGAGATTCTTGAGATACTGTTCTGCATCTGATTTCCTGTGTTCTTCCAGCTGGTCCTTTACATAACCCTGTGAAATTTGGTACATCTGTTAGAACAACTGACAACCACAGGTCACACTCACCACTTCCTACATTATATATAATTTGCTGCAAAGTGTGTATATTACTTTAGGTAATTCATCTACCCTTTGTTTTTAAATCTCTGATTTACACAACCAGCATTATCTACAGAGAGAGTTAAATGCATCTTTTAGAAGAAAAGTATTTAATAATAAAGGCAGTAATGTGTGAAGCAAAGACAAAAGACAGATGGCTTTGGAAATATGCTTGACCAACTAACACAAAATCCTCTCCTTTTAAGAATCAAAAGCACCAGAGGCCTCGGGGCATCTCTGCAGTTGACAGTAAGCAAAGGAGATGGTTACATATTTGCTTATCATAATACATACACAAAGCAGATACAAGCTTAGAGCCTTCTTGTCATTGAATATTTGGATAAAAATGTTATTTACCATAACATACTAAGTCAAAACTGACACAGAAAACTGGGGCTGAAATACAAGCTCAATCTCTACACTGTAAGAATGACACCTACAGGGAAATTGCTTTTTGCAAGGAACGTCATGTTGGTGACTTTAAGAACTTAAGTGAGTGTATTTGCAGGATGGAAAATTTAACAGTTTCAATTATTCTAGATTTTCATATAAATATTGCATTAGCTGCAAGACAGTATTCACAACATAAGTTATTTTCATTTATTCAATGCCAACCTCACACATGACACCCAATCCCAAGAATGAACAAATTAAAGATACTTATTAAATGTGAAACTTCTTTTCCTGACATATTCTTGGTAGGGGGCATTGAGAAGAAATCAAATACACATGTGACATCTCATGAATTAACCAATGAAAATACCAATTCCCTAATAATTTTACATATTGAATTTGAGTATTTTCCTATATTCAGAGCACAAGCAGCTTTATTTGATGTAGGCTTGATTATCTCTCTGAATTGTTACAGAGTAATGAGTTATGATTAAATGCTGTTACTAGATAAAATATTTTTTTATTAAAAGTTTCCCCAGTGAACTTCAACATGTTAAACTCTGAAATACCTGAAGTTTAACTTCAAAGATATTTTGAATGAGTTTGGCTAGCACAGTTTCTGGATTGCTAAAGATTTCTCCAACTTGCTTGTTCACTCTCTGGCACAGAATGGCTGCATCTTCAAAGACATCATTCCTCAGGAATGCACCCTAGGGATTCAAAAACACATTTCAGAGTAGATTTACAACCACCTGCATGACTAAATAAATCAACACTCAAAGAGATACATGTAAAACAAACTGCATTACCTCTTGACACTGTTTTATGTACACATCAACACAGTGGGAATAGCCCTGGGGAAGGAGAAAACAACTCTGTTAAAGCAGGTTGTTCATGCCTTCAGTATAGAATGAAATCAAGGAAATTAAACACCTGTGAAAGTTATTGCAAAAAACCAGAGATTTATTGGAAGTGTACACTTTTCCAAACCCATTTTTGCTACAGATACATCACTTCACTTAACACCACTCTACATAGTTATACAACACAAGTTTGAATGTTATTTCTCAAACACAAAAGTCAGTTTACACACATGCAAGAAAAGATCATCTTAGAATGTTCTGCACTGATGCTTCCTCCAATCCTCCCTCATGTGCCCCCTTTATTCCCCTGATTTCAGAGGGAACATCTGGTTATTTTTGAAGTTACACACATTATCTGACATGGTGGTTGTGTCCATGCAAGGTGTTCACTTAAAACAGGCCCTTCCTGTACTATGGGTTGTTTTAGTCATGTATTTAAATTAAACCCCTCAGTTTTTACCTTAAAATGAAGCAAAACTGCTGCTACTTCTCTCATCCTGGAGATTTCTCCTCTCCTCTGTGCACTGGTAAACTCTTGAATTAACTGGCACTCTAAATCGTGGTATTTACCTGGAGAGGAAAAGGGGATAACAACAAAAATCCATCAGGCACCGACCAAAACTGTAATACTGACAGCATTGCTTACTGCTCTAATCATCTTTAACAATGCAAATATAGCAATATGGATTGAACTGGAGAGATAACTTACTTGCTATCTTTGATTTTACTTCAGAAAACCTGTTAACAACAAAAAAAAAAATAGCATGATTAAATTCAAATCCACATCACAAGAGGAATCACAGGCATCCCAGAGCATGAATAAGAGGCACTCTACTTAAAAATGAAAACATGTAACACAAAGACGACAGAAAAGTTACCCGCTTTATATCCCTAAAAACCTACAAGCATCTCATTCAAATCTAGCATTAAGTCAGCAAAGCAAAATTATCCCATTAAAAGTCTGTTAAGCAGTTTAGGATGTGTATGTAAAGATGATCCTACAACACGAGCGCGTGAACACAAATTTGAGAATAGAGGAGAGAGAAATAAGCACACAATCCAGCTCAGCAGCTGCACAAATCACTGAGCACAGCACCAAAGGGGAGACAAGGGAAGCAGCACAAAATTACAGCTATGTGAAGATTTATTTTCTTAAAAAGATGTTCAGATAGATTTTTACCTGTCAAAAGGCAGTTCCTGTGCAATCAAATGCAGTTTCTGAATAATGTCAGCTGCCTCTTTAATCTGTTAAGAGGAAAACATGACAGAATTATTAAAGAAGGTCTGATTATGGGCTACTCCTTTCCTCCCCCCCACTGTCCAATTTTCATGCACAGAGTTCCTATTTCTAAAGCTGGTTGAGCTGACATACCCATGGAAGAGATCAACCCCTTCAAGTTCTTCCTCTATGTACTTTTAAGATACTTAAGGTATTTTTCTTTAACATAAAATTATATAGGTCAAAACATGGGGAAGACTCTTTGTTACATGTTCCCATTGGGAACTTCCCTGAAGGGAAGTTGTAGCCAGGTGCAGGTTGGTCTCTTCTCCCAGGCACTCAGCAATAGGACAAGGGGGCATGGGCTCAAGCTCTGCCAGGGCAAATTGAAGTTGGAGAGCAGAAAAAAATCCTTTCCAGAGAGAGTGCTCAGGCATTGGAATGGGCTGCCCAGAGAGGGGGTGGATTCCCCATCCCTGGAGGTTTTTAACCTGAGATTGGTCATGGCACTGAGTGCCATGATGTGGTAAAGGGAGTGGAGTTGGCCCAAGGGTTGGACTTGATGATCTTGGAGGTCTTTTCCAACCCAGTCGATTCTATGATTCTATGACTGGCAGGTCTGTGGAGGTGTGTGAGCTCCCTGGACAAACAGCCTTTCACTTCACTAGGCCAACAGAGCTTGAAGAGCAAAGATTCCTCAGGTCTGATGAGATCACACTGTGGATAGAGCAGTCTCATGGAAATCTGTACCCTTCCATTTTGGAATAAAACATGTAACACAGAGCTGGCTGAACTGCAACATCAAACTTCAGCAGTGACTGGGACTCTTACTGACTCACACCCAGTCAGAGGAGACAGCTGTTGAACTCAGAAGGGATGTGGCTTGTCAGCCTTGTCAGGGAAAGCACTAGAAAATTCTTTACAATTGATGGAATTGGCTGAATAGCTGCATCCAAAAGAGCCATGACCTTGCTAGACACAGAAAGGGGAGGAAGGGGAAAAAGGGAATCAAAGCATTCTGCCATGGAAGGAAAAATTGCAGCTGTATTAGAAACGATAAACTCTGGGGTCTAAAGCAAAAACCAAGACCAAAGTCAGTTAATTACATAGCCAAAAACTAAGAATAGCTGCATGAATACAAAAGTTAATAAATAAAGATAACACAGCATGCAAATCTGTGCTCTGTCCTGGGCAGCAAAACCTTTTCCCATTTATTCTCCCACCATGGATCAGCATCGGAAGTGCATGTAAGTAGTGCTTAGCGACTCCAGCTTCACTGGGCTGGATAAAACAACAGGAAACACCGATGTGAAAGTGTGGGGAACAGAGCTGGATCCAACTGAAGTTCAGTGGATCTAAGCAGTGTTGACTGGAGCAAATGAGACACAGCTCTGGGATGTCTTGGGGATTGGAAGGCACCTTAAAGAGGATGGTGAAAAATGCTCCAGGTACTGGGGGCACTGACTGACAGCAGCTGAGCACGAGCCAGGGTGTGCCCAGGGGGCCAAGAAGGCCAGTGGCACCTGGCCTGGATCTGAAATGGTGTGGCCAGCAGGACCAGGGCAGGGACTGTGCCCCCATGCTGGGCACTGGGAGGCATCTCAAATCCTGGGATCAGTTTTGAGTCCCTCACAACAAGACAGACATTGAGGGACTGGAGTGAGTCCAGAGAGGGGCAATGGAGCTGAGGAAGGGTCTGGAGCACAAGGAACATCTGAGGGAGCTGGGGGGGGCTGAGCCTGGAGAAAAGGAGGCTCGGGGGGGACCTTCCCACTCTCTCTAACACCCTGACAGCAGGGAGGAGCCAGGAGGGTTTGAGCTCTGCTCCCATTGAACAAGGAATAAGACAAGAGGAAACCCTTCACAGAAAGGGTTGTCAAGCACTGGAACAAGCTTCCCAGGGCTGTGGCGGAATCCCCATTCCTGAAGGGACATAAAAGCCTTGTGTATGTGGCACTTGGGGACATGGGACAGTGGTGGGCTTGGCAGTGCTGGGTTAATGGTTGGACTCAATGATCTTAGAGTGCTTTTGCAGCCTGAATTATTCTATGATTAAAACCTTTATAAGCTGACACAATGGAGAACATGGAGAATATGCAGTTTATCTTGTTCTTCCTGTTAGTGATGATCCTGGGAACTGAAGTGAGAGGAAAGGGAGGAATGAAATCCTATTCTGCCAGCACTCAGAGCAGGCTGGATTAAAACTTTTCAAGAATAGAAGCAGACACACAGGTAAGAATAGAGAGCACAGGCATCACACGAGGCTGGCTGTTCAGCAAAAATAGGGGCACTCAAAGTATATCCACTCTGATTATTAAGAGCAGCTTATGTTTTGAACTGTCAGCTTACAATAGCCTCTTAAGTCAAAAGCAGCTACACTCCTCAAATAAATCCAATGAAAGAGCAGTTATTTCCATTGGCTTACAGCAACCCTAACACCAACAATTGTGATCAATACTGATGTCAGGAGAACAGGCCAGATATTAGCAGTTATTCACCAATGCTATCAAATCAAACAAAAAACCCCACACAAATAAAAAAATGCCACAAACACATTTTCTTTGTCCTCTGTAGCTGTTAACTAACTTAGATTTTATTGAATTCAGGGGGTTTCTTATGCACAACAGTGGCCATGACAAATCAGTTCTCTGGGGTTTCTGCTGAAACATGGACATATTTCATTTTTAATTGAATCAGGCTTCTGTAAACTATTAAAATCAAAATAAATATAGATTCTGTAATACATTTGGAAAAAAAAACCCTGAAAAATCATGGAGAAATAATGGCAAGAGAGAATTTTAACAGGAGACCTTTATGCACTACTTAAAAGGCATAATGGAATAATGTTGAGTACGGAACAAAGGACATAAGAATAACAGTAAATACATTAAGCAGTAAAATGTTATTCCATGATGAACAAGTGAGCTGGCAGATCATTTTGATAGTTCAGCTGTGTAAAGTGGAATGATTTGCTCACTTGAAGGCTCTTCAGCACAGGAGAAGGATTGGTTAGGTGGCAGCAAAAGAGAAATCACAAGGATTCTGAGGATGAAGATGCACAAAGCACAGGATGGCAAAATACAGGAGGGAAAACCTTCACGGAGGTGACAAGGTAGAAATGAGACCAAGAGAAAGGAATATGGAAAGCAACAAATTGAATGTAGGGGAAAAAAAGGAATCCAATGGACTTTAAGAACTGACACTAATGAGAAAAACATCAATTAGGAAACAACTGCATTGCAATTCTTTTCGTGCCTCTCCTTTCATGGTATCCACTCCCTTCAAGGTCTCAAAGGAAAGTCCACACTTTGGAGGGCTGGCAAAGCACAAAAAAAATCTTAACACCCTCCAAAACACCATCTAAAAGCCACATCAGTTTGAAGATCAGAAGACACTGACAAAGCACTAAGGTTTTACATTTAAGAATATCTGCCACTATCTCATAGTTAAGAGGTATTTTTAGTTCAAAGACCCAGTAAGGTGTAACAGCACATGTCTAAGCAGGTTTTTACAAACTTCCTCTGAGTTAAACCAGGAGGCAAAAAGTTACAGAATTCACCTGACTGAACCTAAACTAGTCTCAGTGAGATAACTTGTATCCAGAAACTCTTGTTTGTGCTCCCACACACTTCCCCTACAGACTGGCATAAGCTTTACTGTGTTTGTGTTCTGCCAGTTCTGCTGAGGATCTTGTTATTCTTGGGAGTGTATAAAGATTCATTTGTTTACAAATTTCCTGGTTTAGCCTCTTTATACACCAGATTTTTCTGATCCTCCAACAGGGTGGATTATGAAAGTTTAATTTACAAATAAAATGAAAGCTGAATTCTATGAGACTCTTGAGCAGACAACACAACTCTAACTTGTGCTTTGTTATTTACCATCCTGTCATTAAATCTTTTTAAAATGCATGTTTTATTACTAAATAGGAAAAAAAAGGGGAAAATGTATGGAGATCTGGAAGAGGCTGGTCAGAGAAGAACTTTCATTATTTTGAAACTTTTCTGTTTCCCTTGGAAGTCAAGGAAGTTTTTCCTGTGCTCCCTCTTGAATTAGGGCAAACTATCAACAGGTAATTACCATATATACACAGACCATGAACTGGAAGTCACTGTGCAATGGGAATACAACTCTATGAAATTCTTAAGTTTTGCATTTCCCTGAGATACTCTACTGAGCTGGAGGTGGGGGTGACTATTAACCTGTTCTCAGGTGTTCTATGAGCTGCATTTCAAGCACATATTTTTTTGCTGAATGTGCAAACCAAGTTTTTGCTGTTCCAACATTATTATAATTTTTACCTGACTCCAATCCTGCCACTGCACAGAATTTAAGGAGAGAGAGAAGATTCTTCAGGACACACCTGAAAAACCCACAAAAAACCCACCAAACCAACAACACTAAAAAAACCTCCACCAAATCAACTACTTAATCTGCATAGGGAGATGTAGTATGTGCCCTTTTGCTTAGAGCTGGACTCCTTTCCTTCAGTTTATTTCTGTTTGCCACACCATTCAGCTTCTATTTGCTTCATGAACATACTCTTGAAGCATAAGAAAAACAAAATGCTTTAACATTTCTTTGAAGTTTTCCTGCCCAGTCCCTCTGAATTGCAAGGGTGGAGACATAACCACAGGACTACACAAAGCCCCAAGGCATGCTGTGACAAAAAGGTATCCAAGGCCAGTGGACTGACCCAACAGAGCAAAGTTTCACAAAGAAGTTGTATTCAGAACCGTTCTGCATTACAGGATGGATCTGAGGCAAGGGGTTCAAAGGGAAGAGGCAGATATTGTGTGCGCTCCAAAGTTGCCCTCCCAGCGCTTCTCAAATCTCCGATAATTTCATAAAATGAAAAAATGCCAACATTGCCACATTAAGCATCACTGAATACAAATGCTTTATCAGCAATCTGCAGCCCAGTGTCGTTAATTTACATTTCAGAACAATGCAACTTTAACAAGTCAGTCACTCAGTGGTTTGAAGTCTGACCATGGTAAGTCATGGTAGCAGCTTGTAATTAGGGCAGCCCCGCTCGTTGCTTTGAACTGCTTTCATCCCGCTGACAGCTCTTACCTTTTCAGAGTTTGTAAAAACATCAGACTTCAGCTCTCCATCCAGAAACTCATTAAAGTATTTCATCAGCTTCTGAGCCTCCACAGCCCGTTGCCGAGGCGTGTTTACCCCCTCCAGTTGGTCGCCAAGGTGACAGACCTTGGTTGCTACATAGCTGATGTGCTCATCTAGTTCTTGGAAATGTTGGAAGGCAACCTGGGACAACAGAGACACAGACACTGAGCTCGGGAGTCCCTTTAATGTACTCCAGGAAACACTAGATTCACTTAAATAAGAGGCACAGTGAATGCAGGTGGTGCATCTCAGAACCATAAGCCTGCTCAGAGCCACTAATTAATTACACACAACCCATTACAGTTCAGTGTCTTCCTTTAAACTATTGTGAAGAGTCACTACTTTCAGCATTGGTGACACTCATTAATGGAACATGCACATAAACCCCCTCTGACAGGAGAATTGTTTTCCACCAGACTCTTTTTATTCTTATCTCAAAGAGCAGGCCAATGTACCAGGAAACACTAAAGAAGCTTTTAAAACTTGCAAAGCTTTGCACTGACTCTCCTCTTTAGACTTTACCTGGTTGCTTTTCTGCAGCTCTTGCACTTTCTTGGCAAATTCCTTTGCTTCCTTCTGGCATTGCTGTTCTAGTTTCTCCACCTTTCTCTGAATCCTTTCATCCATTACCTGTAACTCTTGGATATGATTTACAAACTCTTCCAATAATCTGATTTAGAATAAAATACAGGAAAACACAATTTAGTTTCAAAGACATTGCCCTCTGCAGAAAGCTTAAAATATCTCAAAGGAAAGAGCTTGCCTACAAGGCTGATATAACCACATCTAACTTAAAAAGGCTATTTTCATTTAAACTCCAACCCCCTAATTGTGGAGCACTCTATGCCTATATAAGAATTAGGTGTATGGTAAGCCAAGAGAATGTAGGGGAATATCCAAACACCAAACACTCAAGAACGTGGCTCTGCCACAGGCACAAAAATCCCCATGTCCCCATCTTCCCTAAATTAGTCTCAAAAGGACAAAAAGAGCTTAGGCCACTAAATCCCTGCAATGGAAGGGCTACAACAGGAAAATATATGTTACTGTAAAGTTGTACATCAGCATCCTATTAAATAGGCAATTAACACATAGTTTCATAATGTTGTTTTGACCGATTTCACTTCTTGTCTTCCTATACTCACGTTAAGACTTTTTTCTACCCTTTCCCATCACTTTGATTTTCTTCCACACTCACGTTTTACTCTCCCCTATCACAGTCCATGTCAATGTATTCTTAAATTTCCTCTGTTCTTTTCATTATATTCTCAGTGTCTCTGCCCTTCTCATCCCTGTTTTTGTCCATTCTGTCCCATTTCAGTCATTTTTTCAGCTTCTACTTTTCCAAACATCCCAGTCACTGATGCTCACAGATCCTCCCCAGCCATAAAACTCATGCTAATAAATGCAAACATCTGATCCATTTGAGAACTCTGCTGTCCACGTTGAACGCCAAAGCAGAAGAAGAGAGGAAATGGGAAGTCCTTCCAGGGAGCTATTTCTGGATTACTCAGGAATTTGCATTTTCACAAACACTGTTCAGAAGGTGAACTGTGGATGTGAAGGCCTCCAACCTGCAGCGCTGCTGGAAGGCAGAATGAACGCACTGCTCCTCTCCTGGCTTCCCAACTACAGGCTACAGACTCCCAGCAACCAGAAGGGAAAAGCAGAATGTCTTATTCCACCCTCACAGACTCCTTCCCTGCTTGCCAGAAGCCCAGGAGTAAGAATGTTGCATTAGATTCCACAGAAAGCCTCAAGGAACAGAGTTAATGTTATAGAAATATATTTAAAATAAAATCTAAATGATGGTGACACAAAGCCTAGAGAAGTGCAGATAGTTTCTAATCAATTTAACAAACTGATTCAGTCTGGGGTTTGTTTTTAAAGGAGATATTATGCCAATTCAGCACTTATTCTGCAACAGTTGTCAATACAGTGAGAGGGGAATGAATCTCAAGCAGAAGAGGCAGCTCTGGTCAGATTTCTCAAAATATAAATAAAGATTCCAACACTCTTTCAACCAAACAAAAGCAGCATCGTCTAAAAACAGACCAAAAAACATACACCAAAAGGTCTTTTCTTTTTGATACTAATATTGGCTCCCTCCCCACTGCTACAAGATGCCACAAGAAAAGTATTTACTGTTGCAGGATTCTCCCACTTGTCCTGAAACATATGGAAGTGTATCACAAAAGTTAACACAGAGAAACCAGCAGAAAGATCTGTTAAGCTGAGTTGGTATTGGTGCAAATCATGAACCAAGCAAGTGGGGAGAAACATCTCCAGGAAACAACGTTGTGTATTTCCAGGCTTTTTCCTGCTTAAATCACATGGAAAACTCTGCACAGGATACAGGCCCCAGACTGAATGCCAGGGGTTCAGCATCTTGCTAGAAACCCAACAACATCCTTCCTCTTCTTGAGTGCCTCCAAAGAGCCAGACTGCTCCAGAAGGAATGGCCTCTGACAGTGCTGATAAAGTGTTGGGTATTTCCTTCTGAATAACAGCAGCTTGTCTGTGAAGTCAGTTATTCCTAAATTTCTGTAGCTCAGGTTACTACAAACCATCTCAGTCTGGAACAGGATCATGTGGATGAGAAGTCCCTAAGGAACAGCTCTTGTACTCGTTCATCTCCTAAGCTGTAACCATGTGGAAAATGAAAACACTTTGTTAAATATGTCTCTAGAAAGATTACCAATACTGGTACAAAAGCTAAAGAGTAGCAGTATTTGAAATAATCCAGCATCTCTACTCCTTTGGAACATTCATCTGACAAGGACAAACATCTTCTCCTTCATGCAAAATGTCTAAATCAGAAAGCGCCTTTCCCTATTCTTGTTACTGAATAATTAGTTCTGAATAATTGGCTCATGGTCACAAATTTCTGCAGTTCTCCCAAATGAAAAACCTCCTTGGACACACAGCAACACTACACACAGGCTTTTTGTTCTATGTGGAATAAAACAGTACAGTTAGAGATTCATTCAAGTCGACCATTATGCAATTTGGTTTTACCTTTTGGGATCAAAAGCTTCTCCACCTCTGGAACCTCCTCCAGGTGTTCTCCATGCCAGGCGTTCAATGTATTCATCTGCCACAAAAGGCTCCTGGCCACAGAATAAAAACTCCTTACTAAGTGCCACAGCAGGTTGTTCCTTAAGCAGCTGCTCACACATCATTTGGAAAGTGTTTAGAAGCTTTACTACAACCAAGAGCAAGTACAGTGCTGACAATTACCCCATCACCTCTTGGGTTTACATAGTTTAATTTAAAGAACACTGTTCTTACTATGATGAGTTTGAGCATCTAGTCTAGGTATTAAAATTTGCTGCAAGTCTGTGAAGAGATGCCTCTAAATGACCTACAGGGGGCACGGGCTCAAGCTCTGCCAGGGGAAATTGAAGTTGGAGAGCAGAAGAAACTTCTTTGCAGAGAGAGTGCTCAGGCATTGGAATGGGCTGCCCAGAGAGGGGGTGGATTCCCCATCCCTGGAGGTTTTTAAACACAGATTGGCCGTGGCCCTGAGTGCCATGATCTGGTAAAGGGACTGGAGTTGGCCCAAGGGTTGGAGTTGATGATCTGGGAGGTCTTTTCCAACCCAATCCATTCTATAAGTCTGTGATTCTATGACGTTATTTCCACCTGAGCCTGTGGCTTGTCCTGGCAGTGCTGACCCTGCAGCAGCTCCGCTCACTTGAGATGTTACATCACCAGCCATCAGCTGCACAGCAAAACACACAGGGGAATTCATCTGTCTAAAGGAATTATGTGGCAAAGTCAGCCTTTTTTGTTACAGTTGTTTAACGCTCTGCTGCAGGTCATAACATGGCATCACACCCAGAAGTGACCAAGGCACTGCCCTGTGGCCAAAACAACCCGAGATGCCACCGGACATTGTGCAACATCAAACTGCAGCTGCAGAAACAAAGCAGACAAAAAGGGAAAAAACAAATCATACAAACAGATGATGGACTTGGCTTTCTCAAGGAGAGAAAAACAGGGCAGGAATGATGCTAAAAGCTCAAGGTTATGCAAGTTTCTTCCCTAGTATTTGCTGGACCTTCCATAAAAACACTGCTCAAGGCCAAAGAGTTAAGATTATTTCTCCACTCAATAGAGTTCTCATTTACAAAACCAAGACTTCCTATTTAGGCTGGCCTAATACTTCCACCAGCCCAAACATTTCCTCACATGGTTAATACTAAATTACTCTAAACACAGTCCAACATCTATTCTTAAAAAAAATTGTATTTATCACTTCAGCTTCATTAAATTTAGCAGCACTGATTAGGAGCCCAGACCAGCACATGTAACATCAGCAAGCAAAGGATTCTCACAACCTTCAGGATTTCATAGAAGCTTTTAAATTACATACAGCAACAGTTTCAAAAGTGTGAAACTACTCAAAACAGAGCTGGGAGTGGCTCTGGTTAATAAAGGTATTTTCCAGAACTCATTTCTGATGACGGAACATGCGACCACACTTTTGGTAAAGCCCTGTCTTAAAAAATTAAAGTAATAAAAAATAAACAGACCTCCACAGATAACAAACTGGTTATTGTATCAATATGTCTGCAACTTTGTCACAAGTAATAGGGAGGGGGAAAACAGCGTTTCAGAGACAGTTTAATAACCAAAACCAAGGCTTGAAAAGTAGATACTGCCAGTTCAAGGTCTGTTTTCCCAGAAAACAAGTTATGTCCTATCCAGGCAGGCCCAGCCACTAAAGAGAAAAAGGTTTTACAATACACTTTGTAATACACTGAATCCTGCCAGATAGAGCAGAAATTTCACCCTTTCAACAGATCACCCATCAACTCCTTCACAGACTGACTCAACTAATTGTGCTTTGCTGGTTAAACTGCAAAACTGGTTGATACCACATAAAAACACTTTCCTTCCAAGTCACCCATCTCTTTCACCAAGTTCCTCCTGACACACAACATTAAGTTTCCTTTACATGAATCCTTTTCAGCAAAACTCATAACGGCCTGTTTTCACACCAAGTGTTAATTCTCTCCTTATGCCATCTCCACATCTAAAAGTTTGGGCACAATTGCAAGGTTAATTATAGGTGAAATGAGCCATTTGAGACAACATTCCCTTCAGGGCAATCCTCCAGCTTCCCAATATGGCTCTTTGAGCACTTCTCCTTTATATGAAAATCACCATCTCTCCCACAGCTCCCTTCCTTGCATCCCAAAAACCAGCCAGGCACATGACAGTGAATGCTGTGGCTCAGTCCATATGCAGGTGTAATATATTAAAGGGGCATAACTTAGAAAATACATGTTTTTCAAGGACACTTATACAGGAGACCTGCTCTCCAGTTTTTTTAATCATATAAATACATTTATATTTATATCATATAAATCCTGTTTGTATTATTGAAGAAACACTAACTGCAGTGGATATTATTCACCAACAGAGAAACAAAAAGGGCTTTTTCTTCCCAATTTCCACAAAGGGCGTGCTCAAAATAATATTGATTCATAAGAAATAAATGAAGTTCAACAGTGTCTTTCTTAGACATGATTTCCCAGGTTCCACTGCAAATCCAAAACTTTTAGTTTAGTTTGTATATTGGATCTTCCACACACATTTGCTTTTTCAAATGTTATCTTGATAACAGGGTTACCCAGAGCTGACAGCCTAATTCCTGTTTTAAGTCTCCTATCCTGTTCTGCAGAAATTGCTGCAAATCAGCTATTACAAATGTCATTTGCAAGTCCTTTGCCTGTTATCAGATGAGCCCCAACAGTCAATTTCTTCCCAGCTTTGAACTTCCCTCTGGCTCCAGATGAATTAACGTGATCCCCTCCATTCAGCCAATACTCCTGATTTAATAAGAGATAGGCCTCAAGTGGATGATAACCTGGTTTGATCTGGTCTTCATAAATGAAACTATATTGGACCCAGTCAAATTAAAAACCAGTTCAGAAGTAATCACTGTTAAATTATGCTTTAAGTTAGGTGAGGGAGAATTGAGTTCACGTTGTGTCTGTTTTCATCACAGATGCTTCTATATAATCATAGAATCATAGAATGGATTGGGTTGGAAAAGACCTCCAAGATCTTCAAGTCCAACCCTTGGGCCAACTCCAGTCCATTTACCAGATCATGGCACTCAGTGCCACATCCAATCCGTGTTTAAAAACCTCCAGGGATAGTGAATCCACCACCTCTCTGGGCAGCCCATTCCAATGCCTGATGTCACATGTCGAGGCTGAAAATGACTTTAGAACTCACACAGTCATGAAAACATGGTAATCAAATTCCACCCTCAGTACACAGATAAGGGTTACTCCCATAAAAAGCACATTTTCATGGTCTGACCTACAAGGCAGCAGCTTCAAACTTAGTCGGCAACATTAAATTAGTGAATGCCAAAAATCCTCTCTTGCCTTCGAAGTGAAAGAGTAGTGAAAGCAGGAGAGACAGAAATACTGGATTCCATGTTGAAAAACATAATTTCAAGCCCAGTCTCTAGGCAAAATTCTAACCTAATTTCCAATTTCATCTTTATTGCTGTTGCAAAACGCAACAAACTGTTGCATGACCCAAAGGAGCCAAAACATACAGTTTTCTTTCCGTATCCAGTTACCTCACATTCAACATCCCACAAAGAACAGAATTGCATTGTCATCGTGTTGAGAAATCAACGGGCTCCTAGAGAGTTCTGGAGAGGGTACAAAACCTGGCATGCAGCTACTTGGAACGCAGTATTTTAGTCCTGCTGGTTTTTTTGAAGCATGCAAGCCAAGTGATGTGAGTCACAACGCTCGTGTGTCATAACTGTGATTCATAAATTCGATTGCACACAATGCATTTACATAAACCACAGATAAAAGGATCTTCCAGAGAAACAGGAAGACCTTTCCTGCAGGCTGGGCAAAGCGTGTCCCGGGGATAACCCACCAAATGAACAACTGGCTCCTGGGAGGCTCAGAGAGCAAACACAGGACACCTGGTGATGACACCAAGTCCCTGTGCAAAGGTGGGGACACACTTTGTGTTTGTAACACATGGAACTTGTGGTCCAGGGCAGGAGTTGGAGTCACAGAATCCCAGAATAGTTTGGGTTGGAAGGAACCTTAAAGACCATTCAGTCTCACCCGTGCCATGGGCAGGGACACTTTCCACTATCCCAGGTTGCTCCAAGCCCTGTCCAACCTGGCCTGGGACACTCCCAGGGATGGGGCAGCCACAGCTTCTCTGGGCAACCTGTGCCAGGGCCTGCCCACCCTCACAGGGAAGGATTTTTTCCCAATATCCCATCTCATCCTGCTGCCTGTCAGTTTGAAGCCATTCCCCCTTGTCCTGCCACTCCACGCTCTTGCAAAAGGTCCCTCTCCACCCTTCCTGCAGGCTCCCTTCAGGACGGAGATGCTCCTTGCAGGTCCATTCCCGCTCAGGACATCCTGTGATTCCCAGAGAAGAATCTGACACACTCCTGCCATTCCTGCCCTGCTCCAGCGCGGCCTTGGGTGAGCAATTCGCCTTCCCACAGCGGGTAAAAGGGAGAGGGCAAAGTCGTTTCCCTTATTTCACTGCGGCAGCAGCCGCGCTGGCACAGCCCACGCCGGGGGCCGGGGCCGGGCCTGCCATGGCCTGTCACCCACCGGGGCCGCCCGGCCGGGGTGCGAGGGNCGCCGCCTCCGCCCGCCGGAAATGGGGCTGCGCCGGGCGGGCTCGGCGAGGGCGGCTCCTCCCCGGCCGCCATCGGCTCCGGCGGGGCCATGGCCCTGCGGGCGCTGTGGCTCCTCAAGCACGACCCCGCGACCGGCGGAGCCGTGCTCTTCTCCAGGTAGCGGCGGCACCGGCGAGGGGGGCGGGGCGGGCTGGGGGGCCCCGGGGCGG
>VWZD01025248.1:891460-915670 GCA_013396695.1 Sakesphorus luctuosus
CCCGCACCCACCTCGAACAGCTCGGCCGTGGTGGCCATGGCCGCGGCGAGGGAGGGACGCGGGGAGGGAGTGAAGGAGGGTGGCGGCCCCTCAGCGCTGCTGCTGCTGTTCCCGTTCCTCCTCCACCGCCGGCGCCGCCGCCCCGCCGCTGCCGCCCATTGTGTGCCCCGGCCCNGAAGGAGTGCCCTCAGGGGGGTCCAGGTGTTCCTACGGGGGTCTGGGTGCCCTGCGGGACACGATGCTCTGGGGGAGCGAGTGCTCTGGGGGGTTCCGAGTGCTCTTGTGGAGAGCAGATCTTACTGTAAGATCCCAGTGCCCTGGGGGGAGATGGGGAACCCTCAGGGGGATCCGGGTGCTCTCAGGGGGGTCCCGGTGCCCTCATAGGGTCTGGGTGCCCTCAAGAGGGATCCCGGTGCCCTCAGAGCATCCCGGTGCCCTCAGGGGGGTCCGGATGCCCCTCAGAGGGGTCCAGATGCCCCTCAGGGGGTCCGGGTGCCCTCAGGGGGGTGTGGATGCCCCTCAGGGAGGTCCCGGTGCCTTCAGGGGGGTCCAGGTGCCCTCAGGGAGGTTTGGATGCGCCTCAAGGGGGTCTGGATGCCCCTCAGAGTGTTTGGATGCCCCTCAAGGGGTTCTGGATGCCCCTCGGGGGAGTCCCGGTGCCCTCAGGACGGTCTGGATGCCCCTCAGAGGATCGGGTGCTCTCAGGGGGGAGCGGGTGCTTTGGGGACTGCGGGTGCTCTGGGAATCCCAATGTTCTTGGGGGGTCTGGATGTTCTTGTGGGGCCCCCCCGGGTGTTGCTCGGGGGCTCTGTGTGCTCGGGGCCATCCCGGTGCTTTGGGGGACCCTGGGTTCGGCCGCTGCTCCCCTCGGTGCGGGGGAAGCGCAGAGCAAACCCCCGGGTCGCCTCGGAGGCCCCGCGGTGGTCTCAGAGCAGCCTCGGGCCCACCGAGCAGAGGCAAAAACACCAACACGTCGTGATGCTGAATGAATAAATCGCTTGGCTCATCCCGGCGCCGCTGGATATTGTTCATTTCTGACCCCGATTTCAAAAATTCCTGGCTTCGGATCGTGTGCTTTTTAACTAAATCTGGGTTGGTTTTGGGTTTTTTTTAACAATTTCTGCATTTTGCATGTGAGTTTTCTTACTCTGTTCCTCTTTCTGTTCATCACTGTGAAGATTTTAACCAGCTCTTCTCTGTCCTAACATGGGAAAACAATGAGGCAATGATTATAAAATTCTGTCAGATTAACCAAATGAGCAGGTAGAAAGTATCTGGTTTTGCTTATATTTTACTTATATTCTCATCATGTTCTGTAGCTTTACAAAAAGTAGCCTATTTTCAGGCAGAAATTTAACTTTTCATTTGATTTTTTCATACAAATACAGTTTTTTTGAGTTACTGGAGGAATGCACTAAGGAGTCCTCCAAAGGAGAAGGTTTTATTCAGAACTTTTGCAGAGTTTTAAGTAAGACTTTGGCCTGGACAAGCTGCTTTTGTTGGGCTGGCAAAATTTGCTGCCCTTTTTACCCCTGACTTCAGAAAAATCAGTTACAAACAGTGAGAGGAAAAATAACTAAGGCTAGGGAAAGTTTTTTAAAATAAAAGGTCTGGATAAAGAGAGCTACAGTCCTAGTCTGAATTCGGTAAAACCAGAGAGAGAACGTAGGAGTAAAAGAAAAAATCAACAAAAAAAAGAGCAAGTAGAGTATCTTCCATCTTCAGGTGCAGACAGATCTCTACATTGGACATTCCTCTGATTGTTTTAGGATTAGTATTATGGTGCTTGTATTACCTACAGGACTAGAGATGAGGCCTCCCGTCTACAAACACAGATAAAGAGAAAGGCTTGTCCCCAAAAAGCAGAGAGTGTAATCACCACGGAGGAAGGGGGGGCTGGTGACAGGGCCATGTGGAGTAACTTGTCACACAGTGAGCGGCAGAGACAAGGAGTCCTTGCCCTTTGAAAGGGCAAACTATACTTGATGCTTCAAGTGATTTCCAGACTTAGATCTTTCAAGTTCCCAGAGGCAATAATAGGGCTGTGGAAGCCCCAAGTTTATCCTCCTAACTGACCTTAAATTCAACAAAGCACACAGACAATATAAAGAATGCGGGATCACATGGAAACTGTTGGTTTCGGGACTTACCCACTCAGCTGGAGATACGTGAGCCCTGATCTTTAACCTCGGACAACACATCAGGCACATCAAAGCATTCCCCCTTTTTTTTTTCTGAGGTGATCATAACTTAATTCAGGCAACCAGTGTGGTTTCTCTCCTGAATTGCCAAAGCTCGTTCGTCCCTGGAAACTTTCATCTTTTAAAGTCTGCATCACTTTCTAGAAGGGAATACTGAATAACAGGGATCTGTAGGGCTAATTCATCCAGTGGCTCAGCAACAGCAGGGAAAATTCAGTGGGAGGAGGAGGAGTTGAGTGGTGTGGGGACAGCTTAGCAAACAGAGCAGAGAGACTGGGACTTCAGCAAGGCAAAACTGGACCAAAATATCTCCTCTTCCCTTGTTTTGGAAATGACCAAAAATAAAGAGTTGCTCCCCAAGGTTACATGTCGCCTCTTATCAGCAACCTTGCTCTGGAAGGCCTCATAAATTTTCACACTGCAAAACCACTTTGGTTTTTTTGCCCTTCAGAATAGACGTGAGACTGCAGGGAGGTGTTTTACTGTCATCTGTATCCTGTTTACAGATTTCATAGCTCTGGCTTTGCCCTGCCTGTGTTTGCTTTTTCCTTACTGAAAAAATAACCCAAAAGCCCTAAATGCCTGATTAGGAATCAAAATAAAAAGCACAGGCACTGAAAATAAGCCTGAGGAAGTGGAGCTGCCTCCAGCCAGAGACTTTGCTACTCTGTTATGTGTAGGTGGGACTTAAGAGGCAACAGGGTAAGATCCATGGAAGGCTTCAGGAGCAGGAGGGAAGTGCTACAGATGGAGGTCATAGATATAACAAAGTTCCACATTGCTTGGGTTGCAGGGTCTGTGGCAATTGAAGAAACAGACTGTCAGTGTGACCTTAAAAACATGGTATGAAGAGGGGAATAAATGAAGGCAACATGGTGCAACATAGCAGATTTAAAATATGCAGTCCCTTGTGTCTGTGGCATGATTACATCTTAAATACTTGGAAAAATGAAGTTGTCATAAAAGCTTTGTCATATACATTGCATAGACTCTATTTTGTACCGTGTCCCCCCAAATTATACATTACACTGGAAAACTTGGACTTGGGTACAGTGAAAACCTTTTGGATTTATAATAGTGTAAAGATTTTTAGTTGATCTCATTCATCAATTCAAGCAACTGCTGCAGATCAATTGTGTAAGCTCAAAGTAGCAAAGGCAAACCTGTATATAAGTAAACTCCATTTTCTTGAATGTCTGAGAACTTGTCTTCAGTGTGTTCTCACCGAGAAATAATGAAGTTTTACTGCTCTGGTGGAAGTAATTAATTAGTGTTTATTAAGCATCCTGTACCTTCGTGCACCTGGCAGGGCAGATGGACAGATTCACATTTTATTTAAAAAATGAATGAATGTGACTGCCCAAAGTTTTCAGTAAACAACCAGCTGCTAGAATGAATCATAATTACTCATTACATAGTTTTATTGGTTTACATTCCGATCCCATCACTGTTTCTATCAAAGTGCTTCTGGCTGCCATGTACACACAGTTATTTTTAGAACTAATGGGTTTTGGGGAAAAGAATAGAAACCCATCCTTGATCATGTCAATAACCCAAAGATTTTTACAATGTTTTTGTGTTCTCTGGCAGCCAGAAAAGGGGTTGGGTGGTTCTGCTCCTAGGAACTCTGTTGCTATGATGTTTTGGGTGAATAAATAAATAAATAGATGAGTAAGAGGCTCTGCTTTCCCTTTCCCAGGCGTTACCCCACGGTCGAGCTGCGCGCTGAGACCTTCAACGGGGCCACCCACGTGCCAGTGCCCTCGGACAGCGCTTTCCTTAAGGCCCTGCTCTTTGACCTGAGACTGGTGGATGACCACGTTTTTGTGGAGCACCGGGACACCTGCACTCGGATCAATCATTCCTCAGTGCATTCAGTGGCCACCGACGCCGGGGACCTCTGGCCTGTGCTGGCTTTCCAGAAGAGTGGGTTGATCTACGCGTGTCTCCCGCTTGTTGAGGGGCCCTTGGAGCCACGGCCTCCCCTCCTCACTGTCAGTGGGCTCTCCCAGGGACTGGCCCTTCTCTTGGGAATTGTGGACTACATCTCTCCCAGTCGGAAAAACGAAGCTGAGATGAACACAAAGATAGGCCAGCTCCGCTACCTGCTCATCCAGGCCTGTCCCCTGGGCACTCCCTTAAACACCAACATCCGCAGCTTGAACTGCTCCTTCGAGGACATCCAGGAGACGCCTGTGGATAAGGATCAGCCAGCTTGGAGATCCAGCACCTATAAAGGCAAACCTCAGGTTAATGTCTGCATCACTGAGAAAGTCAAGTGTATGCAGTATGACCAGAGAGACGTGGTGGACACGTGGCAGGTTTATGGAGCTGTAAACTGCAAGGTGAGAGCACTTGATGTGCAAGACCAAAATAGTTTTCACGGGACGCTGCCTGAGGTAGTTTCCATGGGACACTGGGAAAGTAAATACTCCTGTCATTTTACACATCAAAGTAAAATGAAGTGACTATTTACTCACTAGTAAAGTTTAAAAACTGATCAGCAAGTTTCTAATACTGTTACATTTCAAAGTGTAACTAATATTACATATTAGTTTGATGCATTAGTGTTTTTTATTTTGATTTTTACTGGGGTGTTTTTCCCCATGGCAGTGGGAATTGGACTAGATGGCATTTAAGGTCCCTTCCAACCCAAGTCACTCCATGATTCTGTAATTCAGGCACTTTTTAAAGTAACTACTTACAGGGCTTGAATGTCCAGCAATAGCTACATTTCAAAAGTTTTTCTTATTTTAAAAGAAATAGGGAGAAATCATTTCATACAGTATTTGCATATAAAGTTTAAGAAATGACAGTGCTAACACCAAGTGTATTTCCAGCTGTTTGGTAAGCAATGTCTTAAATAATTATTAGAAATAAATGTCTTCTACAAGTCTTTACGTGAACATTTTTAATTAATTTTCCTACCAAACGTTTAATCTTCCATTTTATTCTATTACAACAACATTTTGAATGCACGGATGTTGATTGTTTGGCTGACATAAGAACAGTTGGTAAAGAATCTGGTGAAAGAAACTGGTTGTATAATTATTTTGAATCATTTGTATGTAACAGTGGTTTTTAGTGTAGAATTACCATGGTTTGGATTGGAAGAGACCTTAAAGCTCATCTAGTTCCAACTCTCTGATGTGGGCAGGGCCACCCTCCATTAAACCAGGTTTCTCCAAGCCCAATCCAGCCTGGCCTTGAATGCTTCCAGGGATGGGGCAGCCACAGCTTCTCTGGGCATTGTTTAGTATTAAAAATTGGGGTTAGTGACTAAATAGATCAGTAACAGTTATGAAATACATTAACATTTGTGTTTTCTATAATTGATGTATTTCATATCCTTCTAAATTATGCTTAGGAAGCACACAATATTATCACAATATTCTTTATCTGTAACTGCAAGTGTTGTAAGAGGAGAAAGACCTTCTAATAAAAGTGGATCATGGTAATTTAATGATTTGCACAGGGTGGATACTCATCTCCAAAGGAAGCCAACCTAAGTGTTGCAGTTCCAAAGGCTGGGTTATTTCCCACCAGCCATGGTGCTTTATGTGGGTTATGTGGGTGAAGAACCTCCTGCTCTCAGAGGGACAGGTTTGTAGGTGCCCTTGCAGTGGCTGAATGGCCTTACATGAGAAGCAAGGCCTGTTGTCATTGTGCCCTGCTCAGGTGGCACACACAGGGACAGGACAAGGGACACGCTGCCTGTGGCTGCTGTGAGAGGCCGACATGGGAGCACAGTGGCCATTAACAGCATGCTGCAATCCATTAAGTGGGTGTTATAAGAGTGACTGAATTAATTAGACTGTCACCGAGTGTGTCATATCAATGTCTCAGTACTGACAGTCAGCACTAATGATTGACACCAGGCAAAAGTTTTGGGGCTGTTTTTATCTCGAACACTAAAAATGTACTATAGTTTTGAGCATCTCATTATGACTTCATGGAGGTATTTTAGAATAACTTCTGTACTTCATTTTTTTCAAGTGTGACATAGAGGGATCTGCCCCCAGAGTAATCCTCACCTTGAATCTCCCAAGCAATGGTCCTCCACTCCAGGATGTCGTGGTCCATCACTGTGTGACCTCCGTGGACCCTGCCATGCTGATGTCCTTTAGTGCCCAGCCCCTGGATGATTCTGTGTTCACTGGACCTTACAAATTTCCTTTCATTCCTCCTTCAGATTCCTTTGACTTGTGTTACTACACCTCCCAGGTAATGATATTCCCAACCCTCATTCAAGTTGTGGGAGTAAAAACATCTGTGTTGTTGAAGGTGTCGGGATGAGTTTGAGTCCAATACAGCCAGTAAAATCTTTTTTATATAATTAAATGGTTTTATATAATTAACTGCTTGGAAGGCACTTCTGGACTTGAGTTGTCTGAATCACATTCAGGAGTTCCTGGTGTCTGCTTGGCAGTGCTACTTTTCCTTTAAATGAACCACTTAAATGAATGAGACAAAATATATCCAGGCTGAGATGTCAAGTGCAGGTACCACAAATCTGTGCACTGAAGAGTTTGGCACAGTCAGTAATTAATATGTTTGTTGTTTTTTAAAGTACTTCAGCAATGTAAACAGTGTATGAGTGATCTTATGATGATGCTGTTAATATATCTTGAGAATGAATACAGTTTTTTCCAGGTTCCTGTTCCACCAATTTTGGGGTGTTATCAACTCGTTGAAGAGGGATCTCAGATAAAAATAACAGTTAATTTAAAGCTCCATGAAAGCATAAAGAATTCTTTTGAGTACTGTGAGGCTCGTATACCTTTTTTCAACAGGTAAGAATAAAGAAATCCTGCATAAATTCCTTCCATTTCTTTGTGATCCTCCTGAAATGAACCTGTCAGGAGTCAATATAACAAGTTATACTCTGTCACCAGTGGATACCGACCTTGCAAATGTTGGGAAGCCCCCTTGGAATTCCTGTAATTTCCAGAACACAGAACTGTACCAGGATATTTGGTAACATTCCAAATCCTTCTGTTGCTCATCCTGTTTCCCTGGGGTATTTTTTCACGTGCCACAATCCTCCAGGTGGATTAAGCCTCGAGATCACTTCCAACCCAGGGTTACCTGTTCCTTAAGACTGCTAATCCTCCCTACAGATCAGCTTATCAAAAATAGAGGTATTTCAAATTAAAACGATAGTTTTCACTTAAGCCTCCCTGACAGCTGCCATGGCTGCACTGTCACGTAGTTATCATGAACATTGGAAGATGAAATGATGCAAAGTTGCTGGTGCTGATCACAGTGTCAGTGAAACACTCTCAGTGAACTGTGATTGCTGGGTTGAGACCATGGTGATTCCCTCCTGCTCTGTGATTGCTCCTCATAAATTAGCAGTGTGCACACATGGGTGTGATTTGTCTGTGTGCACATAAATAATGGCTCTCAGCATTTTCTTGCTTCCTATAACAAAATAGGCATCAAAAATACCAAATTATAGTAATTCCACTGGTTTTCTTTCTCCTCTGTCATATGTAGGGGCCCAATTGCTCAGTTAGAGTACAAAGTTAGTTACGGACAACTGGATTTGTCCCGAGAGAAGAGTCTTCTGGTTTGGGTCATCGGTAAGAAACACACCCAGTGCGCTCTCCTTCCTCCCCTGTCACTCCTCCAGAGTGTGGGCACAGCTGTAGCATTTCTCATAGATCCTGTTTCTGGCTTTAGGGCAGAAGTTTCCCAAGTCTTTGGAAGTTTCTCTGACTGGAACCATGTCCTTTGGCACTGCAGGCAAAGAGCACCCCACTGATTATGTGTGCACTGGGAACACAGCTTATGTCAAAGTAAGTCACAGGCTCTGGGAAGAGAGGCCTTAGCAGTCACTTTTTTAGTTGCTTTGAGCTGTCTGTGAAGACACATTGAATTAAAATCTTTATTCCCAGCACTGAGTTTTGTTCTCCTGCTTGGAGGACTTGCCATGCTGTCCCTTTGGAGTTTGCTTGCACACCAGGAGCATGTAACAGATTGCCAGTATTTGCACAGCAAGGGTGACAATATGCATCTGATCATGTTTTCCCTCTCTTTCTGTAGCTGTATTTTAGGATCCCAGACTTCACACTTACTGGATGTTACGTAGACCAGCATTCTATTCAGATGTTTGTACCAGGGAAACCCAAAATTACTGCCTGTGAGTTGCTAAAAATGTCATTTATTTAACTGAAACTGCGTATTGAAGTTATGAACTGTGTGACAATGGCTGAAATTATGTAACTAATGTTGGACGTTTGTTCTCTGCTCTGTGTTTGGGGTTTTTAGTGATGTTTAAAGCATCCCTGGAGGAGGGATGGCCTCTCCTTTCAGAGGAGAGCTGATTTACAGATCTATACTCAGTGACAAAGTCAGTCTCTCTCTTGGGCTCTCTGCCTTTGCCCTGTGATGGTGACCCTGCTCTGCACAGTGGCAGAACTTTTTCTGGGGAGGCAGAGAATGTTCCTCTGTAGTTTGGCCCCTTGTTTAGGGCACCTTTGTCAGAGACATGATGAGGGGATTGGCAGTACCCAGGTACAGAACTCAGCTCCTACATGCCAGGTGAGACTGCTGCTGGCAGTGCCATCACTACACTGAATATGTGAAGCAGGAACCAAACCTGCATACTGTTGAGTTAACACATGAACACTTCCAAGCCTGCACCCAAAATACACTAATTTGGACACAGAAGGCACTCATTAAACCTGAGCAGCTCTGCCAGTGGAAGCATTTTTATTTGTAGCTGTCTGTCTGTTGCAACTTGTGCCACTCATGTCAGCAGAAATCTGTAAGTGCCTTTTGGAAACCATGGTCTGCACTGTTAATTTTGTGACAGGGCACATTCAGCCCTAAATAGTAACACAGTAAAAGCATTTTCTTACTGTATGTTTTATATTGAGTGTGCAATTTATATTCATTGAACAAAATCCAAGCCATTCACCTGCTTTTGACTTAACCTCTGTTTGAATTTTAAGCTCATGACTGATACATTAGTAAAGGTAATTGAAGCTGAGACTTCAAATGTCTCATTATCAGAAACGATTTTCAAATAATAATAAGAGTCTTACAGTTTAAAGAGGCCATTATACCTTTTCTGTAAACTAGTAAGGATGGATTAGTAGTCACTTAACTTGGATGAAGGAATGTCTGATTGTAAAGCACCTTGTAATGCTTATTTTTCCTGCCTTTTTTCTCCTTTAGCCCGGGAACTGATTTCTTCTGATTACTACCTCTGGAATTCCAAAGCACCAGCACCCACAGTCTACAGACCCTCTCTTGACTAATTTGCTTGTGAATCATTTTGATATTTAAACGAAGCATATGGTTTATGAGATTAATGTCATGATACAGTGAAAATAAATATTTGCCAGCACTAGGGCTTTGTATGTGTCCTTAAAATTTTCTGTTGAGTGAAAACTGAAGAGGTCACTTCTCTTAAAAACATAAGTTGTGTTTTATATTGTTGAGTCCTGGGTAACAGCCTAGAGAAGACAATTCGAAATGTACTTGCTGTGGCTGTTTTTACTTCCTTTCTAATGCTAACTGGTACAAAATATAAGTACCTGATACAGATACAGACACTGGGCATGTTTTCTGGGAGGACTCCCAGTTACTTCACTTATTTTGTAAACCAGAGACTTCACATGATGGGAAGGATTTCAGGGTCTTACTCCTGTCCTGAAGTCACAAGAATCTGATCAGACTCCAGACTAAGAGGACAGTTAAAGGCAGGAGTTCTGCTGTTTTCACAAGATGCCTACAGAATACATATGTAATGATGATATAAATTGTAAATAAATTAACAATAATTTACAAGCATTTTAAGAAGGGGAGTATGGCTTGAGCAGCACTTCTAAAAATGGAGATGATACAAGAGTCTTGTTGCCTCTGTCAGCAGAAGTGAGTTCCCTTTCACACAGGCCTGTGAACTGCTTGCTCTGAAAACAGAGGTGTGAACCTGATTTTTCAAATCACAAGACTAGCTCTGAGCAGGCAAAATCAACTGTGTTTGCTGGAGGCTGCAAAAAACAGCACTGAGCTGTTTTCCCTGGAAAAATAGGCGGGAAAGGACTCAGTTTATAGAGACAGACACCTGATTTGGAGAATAATATCTGCAGGAACACAGGAAATGGACTTTAGGAGAGTTATCAGGAAATGAGCAGTTTCTGAAAGGCTGATGAAGAGCTGACAGAGCCTGGAGAGCAGCACAAAAGCAGGGAATGCTGAGTAAAAAGACCTGCACTGGCTGCTCCTGCCCTACCTCCTGCCTCACTGTACACTGTGAGATAAATCAGATTAGTGATTATGTAAGGTGAAAAGTTTTAAGCTATAATTTAAAAAATACTTAGATTGAGATAGTAATCTAATTGCTTGGCTGAATGTTCTAAAGGGTGGATTAATCCATGTGTGAAACACCGTTCAGCTGAAGCTGCAGTGCCAGCTTAGGAAACAGGACTTGGGAAACAGAGCTGGGACCTGTTCCACACAGGTTGGTGTCTGTTTTGCTCAGCAGGTGAAAGGTGAATTAGTGACTTAGCCCAGGATCCAGCCCTTACCTGTAACAGTTGTCCATGGTTTGAGCACCACGATGTGAGTGGGGAGAGGTCTGTGCTGTCCACCAGGCCACCAGAGTTTGGTTTCTGCTTATCCATGGGAAAGGTGGGAGCTCTGCACAACAGCACTGTGAAGGAATAGCTTTTCTTACTCAAAAAGTTCTCCCCAGTAACTGCTGGGAAGCAGTGGGACTGCCAAAATTCCTAGTGTGTTAGGAGACCCTTTGCTTAATAGCAAGGGGTTCTTCTAAATCCTGTTCCTTTTTGTTTCCCTCTGGCCCATGTCTCTTAACTCATGCTTGGGAAAGTTGTAGAGAGAGTTGGGGAAAGAAGGGCTGTGGCTTTGGGTTACTTTGCACACATCCATCAATGCCAGGTTGGAGGGAGGGAGTGGGTGATGTTTCTCTCCTAGCCTGGAGCAGTTTTTTACAACTTCATGTATGTCATCACCTGTTTTGATTTGCTGTCAGGGTTTGCTCCATGTAACTCCTGCACACCCTTCCTGCAGTGCTCAGCTCTTGCCCAGGGACAGCTCTGGAAGACACGTGGGCAAAGCAGCTGTGTCTGCCTTTTTTGGAGGAGTGGCTGAGGTCTCTCTGGCAGGTGTGAGTATGCAGCACACCCTGTTCTTTGGGAAGCACCATGGATTGGTCAGACAGCAAAACAAACCAGGTTAAAGGCACAAACCTTCAGCCAACACTCTTGTGCAACAAGTGTGGGACACCCACACAGGGCAGAAATCTGGTGAAGCCTTTTTCCTGTCCTGATGGCTGCCCTTGCCTTCTGGGAAGGGCCCATTCTCAGGGATGCTTCAGAAGTATCAGAAAGGTAGAAAAGTAGTCAAGTAAGCTTGGTAAGCTTAGTGAATTAGGTGGCTCACAACTGGAGTGTGTCACAGCTTGGGTACAAGTGGGGACACTGGGTAGGTAATACTGGAAGAGTTCAAGGATTTATAACCTGTCTGTGTCCCTCTCTCTGTTCCCTGGTAGTTGTCCAGACAATTTCACTGTTACTCTGCATGGTCTGGCCCCTTTCCCTGTTTTAAGAGAGGAAAAAACCCCAACTTTAAAACTTAGAAACATATGAGTGAGAGCTCACATGAGCCTGGGGACTGCATGGCAGAGCTGGTATCTAACAGTATGTGCTGGTTTAGAGGTAAACCAGCAGGAGAAATGAGCTCAACACGAGAGAGATTGTAAGTCAGAGCTACAATTTAATAATAATACCACAGTAGATACACTGACACAAAGGGAAATTGCTTCCAACTCCCAAAACCCAGCAGTATAACCCAGTGCCCTGGGGTACAAACCCAAAGGGGTTTGTTAGCCTTATGCTGAGACCCGTGTGGCTCCCCCAAGTCCAAAGCAAAAAGAAGTGAAAAAACCTGTTGGTGCAGGTGATGGCTGTAGTCTCGTTGAGAGTGGTGGTCTCCTCCTGTCAAGGTCCTGCTGCTCCTCTGGGTCCGACGAGAGGTTCCCGAGGTCTTCTTACCTACCCCTTTTTGTACCTTCAGGGAGCACCCAGTCCCTCCCCTGGGGCGGGGACTCACACAATGGGTGATTAACTCTGTGAGTCATGGGCTATTTTTGGACTGTTGATGGCCCATTAGCACCTACGCCCCCTCAGGCTGGGAGTGGAGGTGCTAACGACTCCCTGGGAAGCTGCTGCAAATGGGCCATTGACCTTGGGAATGAATAGAGGGGGTAGAATACATAGCTTTGGCCACCCCCACACAGTGACAACTGGTCCCACCTGCTGAACTAGGACACAGTAGTTCTGGTGGGCTCTGAAGGTCTTCAAGTGTTGGTGGTATTCCTTTAACTCTTTAATAAAATCTCCAAGTTTTGAACACAGCAGTGTCTTTAAAACTGTGTTAAAGAGGAAAAAAATTCTCTTTTTGTACAGAGTGCTGTTTCTTCTACAAGAGTGTTTGCTGCTTGGAGTGCTTCTATTTATAATTTCCTCACAGGTATAGGCTGCATGGGATCTATGCAGATAACTTTGCACAAAGGCTTTCAAAAAGAAGTGGCCAAAGAGTTCTCCAGAACTCATGTTGCATTTCAGAGAGCCAGAAGAAAACTAATTGAAAACAATAAATGTTAAGGATTTAAATAAATATTGGGCTGTCAAACCTGAGATTTTCCCAAACAAAATAATGGGTATAAATATTAAGAAGTTAATATTTATACTCAATTCATGAGTAATGAACTCAATTCATTAGTAAAATGAATTTGTTTCATTCCATTAAAATTTAGGAGTAATGTAAGAAATGGCAATTAAAATTAATTTAAAGCAAATACACACTGTCAAGCTTTTTAGACAAGACTGAACATTTAGTTGGCAACGAGAATTGATGTAACAGACCTCTAAGAAATTAAAATAATGCAAAAATCCATGTATAACTCACTATAACATGGTAAAAAAGGCTGAGATTTCCAAGTCCAGTGGTGAGGGGGAGCTCTCATCAAACATGTTTTAGAGTCCAACTGTTTTGCTTAACACTTTGTGGAAGGAAATGGGGAATTTGCACTGAAGTCCCAGAGGGTGCAGTGGCTGAGAAGCAGCAACTACTGGAAGTGCTGAAGCCCTTGTTCAAACCATCAGGGTTTGAATGAGTTTTTTGAGGGGAATAGATGTCCCAGCAGAAGCAGGTGCCAAGGTGTGGATCTGAGAACAGGCCATCCATACATGGTGAGATGAGAAGGGGACCAAAGAGTGTCCAAAATTCCTGGTATGTGGCTTTGGTGGGCACTGCTGTGGCCAGAAGGACCAGTGCGGTCACGCCTGGAGCACCTGGCACTGGCGTGATCCTCACCAACCCAAACAGCCTCCATTTGTAGGAAAATGGCCAAAGTCTGAAGCTCCTGAGCTCACCAAAATCTCCAAATCTCCCTTGTTCTCCACCCCTATGCCCTCACTACCCCTGCTGTGACCTGCCTCTCCCTCTAAGCGTTGAGTCCAAAGGGTCGTACCAAGATGCCACAGTGAGAAGAGTCTCCTCAGGTGTCTTATGTGCATTCCTCCTGCTCCAAATCCTGAATTGTACCTGAAGAAAAATAGGATGAGGAAACCCACCTTTCCCTGACTGGGAACTACTGCTGGGGAGCAGCTTCCCAGGCCCCTGGGAACAGCATCCCACCCCTGTCACCTCAGTTTATCTCCTGAGATTGCTTGTCAGGTTGGGAGGCAGAGTCAGACCATCACCAGCATCCATGTGTGGGACAAATTTCCCCTCCATTTTCCCAGGCCTGTTCCTCTCACTACAGGAGGGAATTAGTCCACCTAACACAGCTCCATGTTGTCAAGTCTGTGCCGGCTGTTACTGGTCCCTAACCAGTAATTTGGTGCTTTTCTGGTGTTCTGGAAGCCCCTTCCTCCCTCAAGGCAGTTGGTGACAGCCCCAAGATGGTTGGTATATGCCAGTTCCTCGGGTACTTTGTCATAAACCCCATTCCTTCAGCTAATTTGGAAGCAGCCACTTTTTTTTACATCATTCAGCCCTTCCCTCTGCTGGATTTTCCCCTTTTTTACCAGCATTAACTGCTCTGGCCACTTGGTAACAGTAAACATTGGAACAACAAGGCATTAAACATTCAACAGCAGTTGTCCTCTGTTTATTCACACTGTCCCAGGAATTTGCCACACTTTGTCCTATTTGTACAAGCCCTGCTGAGATATAAGCCAGGAGAGTTTGTGAGTAAGTTGTGTTTGTCCCTACTGCTCTTGCTGGCTCTTTCACCACCACCTTGTTCTCTCATCCTTTAGAGGATGGACAAAATACAGGTGTATTTTCCAGCACCTTTTAGAGTGGAGAAAGCCAAGCCCAGACAGAGCTGGGTCCGTCCTGAGAGCATCAAGACAGGAAAACCCTGCACCACTCAGTCCTAAAGGAGTCATTAGATGACAGTTTTGTAGACCCCAGTTTGGGAAGTATAAGCTTCCTTGGAATTGCTGCCATAGGCCTGTATGACTCAGCAGGAATTCCAGAGGCTCCTGGGGGTTGTTCCTGAATTCCATTCCCTTCATGTCACCTGTGGTGAGTTGACCCTGGCTGGACTCCAGGTGCCCACCAAAGCCATTCTTTCCCTGCTCTCCTCAGCAGGTCAGGGACAGAAAATTAGGACAAGAGGGATAAGGACAGGGAGATCACTCAGGCTCAACCTGGAGAAATGAATTTAATTAATTAATCAAATCAGAGTAGGATATGAAAATAAAACTAAAGCTTGAAAGATCTTTGTCCCACTCTTCCTTCAGTCCCAATTTCTCTGCATCCTCCCCACAGTGGCAGAGGGGGACAAGGAATGGGGACTGTGGTCAGTTCGTCACATGTCCTCCCTTCTCCTCACTCTCTTCCCTGCTCCAGCATGGGATCCTTCCCACAGGAGAAGTCCTCCCCAAATTTCTCCCACATGGGTCCTTCTCATGAGTTGCAGTTCTCACAGTGTGGGTCCGTCCCTGAGGGTCAGTCCTTCAGGAGCAGAATGCTCTAGAGTGGGTACCCCATGGAGTCACAAGTCCTTCTGGAAAACCTGCTCCAGCCTGGGCTCCTCTTTGTGGGGTCACAGGTCCTGCCAGGAATCAACATGGGCTTCCCATGGGGTCACAGCATCCTTTGGGTGCATACATTCCCTCTGGCATGGGCTCCTCCAGGGGCTGCAGGTGGATCTCTGCTCCTTCATGGACCTCCCTGGGCTGCAGGGACACAGCTGTCCCACCATGGGCTGCACCATGAGCTGTAGGGAACCTCAGGAGCTGGAGCTCCTGCCCCTCCCTCTGCACTGACCTGGGGGTCTGCAGAGCTGCTCCTCTCACATGTTTTCACTACTCTCTCCCTCTGAGGCTCCCATGTTTTATTCCTCCCCTTCTTAAATACATTATCCCAGAGGTGCTGCCACTGCTGCTGTTGGGCTCAGCCTTGGCCAGTGGCAGGTCCATCCTGGAGCCAGCTGGGATTGGCTCCATGCGACACAGGGAAAGCTTCTGGCACCTTCCACAGAAGCCACCCTTGTAGCCCCCTCTGCTACCAAACCCTTGCCACACAAACCCCAGAGTTATTCAGGTACAGGGAACAGAGAACAGAGTTTTAACTCTCAGTGCCTCCCAATGCTAAAAATTTCTTGGGCACAAGCAGGACCCTGCATGGCCCCAGCACAGACCACTTGGACGGGTGCATCTCCTTGATTTTCTGAAATTTTTCTTCCTTATTTCTACAAATCCCACATTGCCTTAAGATGCACCAATGTGCTGATTTTTTGCTGAGGTAATTCATGCAGGGGAGCAGGATCTGAGAGAAAAATTGGGAATTGTCTCTCTTGAGAGCAGGCTGGCAACAAACCACTGCCTCTCCCCACCCAGACCCAGATCCAAAGGGCCAGAGTTTCACAGCTTACAACAGCCCTCCAGGAGACAGAGCAACCAGAACTGTATTCTCAGGAGGCTTTCAGAGGAAACCAACATCCTTGGAATTTGAGTGCTGGTCCCTAAGGAGCTGCTGCATGTGTGGGATGTCTGGAAGAACAGCAGCCCCACCAGTCCATCCCAAGTCAATGGGGCCAGAGAGGAGCTGGAAAACAAGAGCTGTGCTTCTCCCAGGGGAGTGGGATGGCCCACTGTGCCCCAAACTTCACCTCACTGCCCACAGAGGGGCTGTAGGGCTCTCCCAAAAGGCTTCCCATGAAAGGTGCACCTGTTCACCAAGATGCCACATCCTCAACAAATCAAGCCAAATCCTATGGGCAGGTCTCATCCCTCATGGATGCTTTTGCCCAAGGACTCCCAACCCACAATTCAACTGGAATTCAGGTATTTTAAGGCACAGGCCTGCCCTCTTTTCCCTTTCTTGCTTTCCCAAAACCTCCCTGAGACCTGGCTGAGCTCTAGATGAGTTTTTGAAAGCCTGATGCCCTCTGCGGCGACACAACAGCAAAGAACTAAACCCAACCCATTTTCTTCCCAATGAGATCAGCTGGTTGCTTTTGATTTTCTCTAGAAACCCATCTCTTCAAGATCTTTTTTCCCCCCCCTTTTTTTCTTTATTTTTTTGAAGTCAAAGTCTGTTTCCCGTTTGGTAGGTGACCTGTTTAATGTTTTCCCTGTGTCTGGGAACTCCTTAGTGTAATTAGCGACCTTTGAACTCCACAACTAATCCTGAGCTATTTTGTATTCCTTACTCATCTTTAAGGCTGGACCTTTCTTTTCTTTTGAGTCCGCTGCCACAATTAAAGAAGAAACAGCTGCATTTCAAAGGGATTCCAATTCCAGAAGCTTAATCGTGATTGACACGTTCTTATTCTAAGCTATAAGAAACTCTAAGAGTCCTTTCTTGGGTTAAAACTTCAATCATTTTCTAAAAAATTATCTCAATATGGATTTTATTCATTTTCTTTGATAACCATTCTTTGCGATTTTTTTAACTCGAAAGACGCTTTGAGTTGGCGACGAATATGAACTGCACCCACCCAAAGAATGAATGGTGTCTGGATGCAGAAGTGCCCAAATTCCACTTATTGTCCAAATCTGATTATGAAACCTGATGTCCTCCATGTAGCTTGACATCATCCCACATGCCCAAAAGGTAGGAGAGGTGGGAGCGCTTGCAAATGAGCCCCAGGAAGGCTGGGGAGGGAGATGGAATAAAGCATTCTATGGAAATAGATATATTTTTAGCTCTTCTTCACAGTTTTTATAGCAGAGATTAAAAAGCCATTGCCTGGAAGAGCCCCTCTTTGCTCTTGGAGGAATGAATTCTCCATGAAAAGTCACAGCCATAAAACAGGGATAATTTGTGTGCCTTAAAATCACTGCCACAACCACACAACAAACTCTGTGTGAGCCTCTGGCACAGAAATCCCTTCCAAGGGCTCATCCTGGAAAACGATGGGAGCCTGTTGGGTCCCTTTATTTAATTATCTCCATCTCACATTTGAATTCAGCGTGACCTCAGAAAGATGGGCTCAAAAAGGAGAAAATAAGCCTGCAAATCTTTGTGTGTGTTTGCCCAGATCTGTGGGCACAGAGATCCATGGGCATCACTGGAGGATGATGGTATAAACCTGCCCAAGATGAGCCCAAAAATCCTTGGGTATGCACAGCAGACAAGACCTGGTTTTCCTAAGACAAAGCTCAAATAAAAAAGGGGATGTTAATAAACAGCCCTCCAGTTTCAAGGGACTTTTATTTTCCTTTTTTTTTTTTTTTTTTTTTTTAAGGATTACATCTTAAATTCCAACAAATCAGATTTAGGAGTTACTGAAAGTGAAATTGATCCATCCCTCAGCCAAACTTTGCAATACTTTCCTGTCCTGACATCATTTAGATAGTTAGCTGTATTATCAGATTAAAAACCATTGTACAGGCCTGCTGAAAGGAAAAGGAGCCAAAAAGCCAAACACTGCCTGAATTCTGAACCTTTTAACCTGGCTGAAGTACGTTGGGTCCCTGTTATGCAAATACCTTCAATCCTCTGCTAAGTTCAGTGGAAATAATTTTCTTGAATGACAGGTTTATTCAGCAAGGATTCAGTTGGCGATTAATCCCCCTTTGATCTAAGGTATTTCACTTAACTACCAGTTACCTCGTCCTGACAAAGTGCAACCGAGATTAGGGAGATCACTAGAACACGACCAGGGTGTGCGTTTATTCTCCCCAACCGTTCAAAGGGAAGGGCCAAGAATGCAATCTATGGGCACTATTTGAAGATGGAAAGTGCTGTCTCCCGAGTTAGAAAGTCAATTGAATACCAAATGGGGTTTGGTGGTGCTGAGGGAACGGCGCCTCCGAAGCCGAGATATTCCCACTCCCTGGATTTGTGCTGTGCCCTTTCCCCAGACTCTGCTCCCAGCCACGTTTGCCCTCGCCCTCCCAAAGCTGCCTCTTTATTTCAAATTAGCACGTGGGGTGTGTAAAAGATCTCTGCTCTTGAAAAAGAGGATAAGGGGCTACATTGTCCAGGGTTAAGCTGTTCAATATTATTCCTTGAGATTCACCTTGCTTTTTGCTAAAAAATTCCTTTTGCTACTTTTCCAGTGACAACAAATAGATATTTTTCTCTACATTTTTATATATATTTATATATAGATAGATTTATATATATTTATATATTTATATCTATAGTGATATATTTGTATCTTTTATATTTTTATTTATTTATTAATAGGTATTGTTTTTTATATATTTTTATACATTTTTATATATATTTATATATAGATAGATTTATATATATTTATATATAGATAGATTTATATATATTTATATATAGATAGATTTATATATATTTATATATAGATAGATTTATATATATTTATATTTATATTATATATATTATACATTCTCTAAATACATATAATACTGTAGACACAATAAAATATTTGTTTTTGTCGGATAACACCGCTATTTAAATGAAGTCAGAGAAGGGCTGGATCGATTTCACTTTCAGTATCCCTTAAATCTGATTTATCGGAATTTAAGATGTAATCCTTAAAAAAAAAAAGAAGTCCCTTTAAACTGGAGGGCTGTTTATTCAGTTTTACTTTAATTTAAACCAAAAATAAACCCATTTAATTAATAGGTTTATTAACCCATTTTTAATTTGACCTTTGTCTTAGGAGCACCAGGTCCCACCTGCTGCTGTACCTGAGGCTCTTTGAGGTCGCTTGGGGCAGGTTTATCCCCCTGGATATGTATTTACACCTCCAGCAGACACAGTGTGATATTTTTATTCCCAAACCTACTCATGAAGCAAAACACATCACTACAGACGACAGAAAAAAAAACAACCCTAAGACAAAAAAAATTCAGGCAGAATAACACAATTTTTTCTTTGCTGCCGCGTTTTCTTCCTGCTCAATTGTGACATCATTTTGGAGGAGCACAAAGTGCAGAGAGGCTGCAGTGACCCAGACAGGAGCACGGGCCTGAGCCAGGGCTTAGCTGGGGCAGCCCCTGAGAAGCTGCTTAGGGGATTGGCAATAAAGCTGTATTTTCTTGCAGCAAGGGGAGAGGCGGAACAATATCATTGGCAGGATTCTTCTCCCGGGTGAAGTGGCTGCCTGGATTTTCACTCTGAACTCGCTGATTTTAATGGGGGTTGTATGTAAATACAGCTTAGAGAAGGGAGGGAAATTGTTTTATTATTTTATAGCATTTTTATTATATTATTTTATTCCACTTTGAGGACTTTACCCATCCTGAGATATCAGGCACTCGGACAAATTCCATGTCCGTAGAATCTGTTCAAATCAACCTCCCAAAGCATAAATGTGTATTTAAATCCTTGCAGAATCAGGGCTGTTTTGGGGCATTTCTATGTTCCGCAGGCAAACTGGAAACCATCCTTCAGATTTGTTGTTTTTGGGGGTTTTTATTCCCTCATTTAAATAATTTGGATTTTTAAGAAGATGCTCTGCAGGGTGAGTAGTTCCATTCCATGTGAAGGGACTGGAGCCTGCACTGGGGTCCCCTCCATCCAGCTGCATCCCCTCCTTGTTTCCTCCCATTTTAGAGAACCAGGGAATAGTTTGGCTTGGAAGGCACCTTAAATTCCATGCAGTTCCAACCCCACCGTGCCACAGGCAGGGAAATTTTAATTCCCAATGAACAGCCGCCAAATCCCCCCAAAGGCTCATCGAAGGCCCCATCACACTTGATCAGGTCAATAATACACAAACTAAGAAGGATTTGCACTCGAAACTGTAACAGCTTCTCAAGAGCCATTACAGTGTAGTGGCTTTCAGAAAGAAATCCCTTTTAAGAAATGCCAAAATCTGGAGTAACGTGATAGTCTGTGAGGCTTCGGGGTCTTTCTAGTGAGTGTGATGTTACATGTACTGATGAGTTGGTAAAAATAAAGAAGGAGGGCTTGAAAATACTTTCTGCCTTTACTATATTGACTACATGAAAGCCAGTGAGGGGGAGAAATTTGTATTGGAAAATAAGCCTGAGTTGTTTTCTGCCTAATCTTGTAGCATAATAAATACAACACGGTGAGTGCAAGCAAAGACCCACAAAGCCCATGTTGATCTCTGTATTGCCTCAGCAGGGAGAGATAATTGATGACTTGATTTGCCTAATGAATACCTTAAATTATTTAGAAATACTGGGTTGTATTTATATGATGTATAAAAAATGCCTCGACTGCATCCCTCGTGTTTTAAGGGAAATGAAAAATATTAAGGGGCTGTTCTTGCCTTGTGGTGGTTGTGGGAGTCCGTGTTCATGTATGTGCAATATATAAGGATCTAAAGAAGATGGGAAATATCTTAAGGCAAAATATCTGTGTGATATTCATCCATTTTCTGGGTTGTTCTTCCCAAATAACAAATTCTCATAAAATACATCATACAGCGTGATAGTCTATTCTGATTACAGTAAAAACTACTTACTAATTAATCATAGGAAGCTGATGCTTAATTGCATAATTTCTTAATAAATAGAACACTGTTCAAAACCAGAAGGCAGCTCCAACACCCCCAAAGTGCAGATAATTTCTATTTTTCAGCCCTCAGCAGTATTTCTAGAGGAGAAATACCTCAAAGCACCGCTCAGAGCTCTGTTTTAAATGCAGTGTACAGTAGGTCAACCTCCCAGTTTCAATGAAGGGCAGGGGTATATTAATAAAGGAAGAACTTTCCTTACTTCAGCACCGCTGCGGTTTCCCTGGGAAAGGCTGATGTTCTGCAAAGGCCGTTTCTGCCCCCCGGTGGTGGCACCAAACCAGCGCTCCAGCTCCAGGATCAGCCGGGCACGAAGGGGATGGCTTCGGATCTGGCGTTTATTTCTGTCGTTTCTGGGCTATCTGCAGGTCACTGGAGGGGTGTGGGGTTTTTTGGGTTTGTTTTTGGGGTTGTTTTTTTTTTTTTTTTTGGAGGGGGGGTCTTTTAACAAAGGGCTCAAGTGACAGGACAAGGGGGGTTGGTTTCAGACTGCCAGAAGGCAGGGTTAGATGGGATATTGGGAAGGAATTCCTGCCTGGGAGGGTGGGCAGGCCCTGGCACAGGTTGGGCAGAGAAGCTGTGGCTGCCCCATCCCTGGAAGTGTCCCAGGCCAGGTTGGACAGGGCTTGGAGCAACCTGGGCTGGTGGGAGGTGTCCCTGCCCATGGCAGGAGATGGAATGAAATGATCTTTAAGGTCCCTTCCAACTCAAACCATTCTGTGGTTCTGATTCACTGGTGTGACTGGTTTGCTGCACCTTTCTCGGGTGTGAGCACTGCAAATGTCTCCTCTCTGCTGCCTTGGAGTCACTGTCACCCTGATCCTCACCCCTTTTGTTTTATTCTGTCATTTATTGCTCATCCAGGCACACATTTCCTCAGAGTCTGGCTGGGGGTATAGCTTCATTTTGGGCATGGAAGAGGGTTGGGAATTATTTCATTTAACACAGCTTGGCCTTTGAAAATACTGAGGCTCATTCTCACCTTAAGGCCACAGCAGTTCCCATCCCCTCTGAGCCTGGAGCTGATCTGTCCTCCTGGGAAACAGCAGCTCCCTGGGATGTTCCAGGTGAGCGAAGATACACCACGCCAGGAGAACTCCCAATAACCAAAAGTCGTGCAAAGCTTTGAAATGGACCCAGAATTCTTGTCACAAATTGCTGTGGAATCAACTTTGCCACTCCAAAGTTTTCTTCCAGTTTCCAGGAGAATTTTCACACTTTCAAGAGTAAAGAGTGCAATATTTTGCACCTCTCACCCCTAAACCTCACTAAAAATGCAACAGCAAGCATGAACTATGCAGATGAACATGCAGAAAAGGCAGGTCCAACTTAACCCTGAGCTTAACTGAAAGCAGCACAATCAGGGGCAGGTATAGAATCATAGAATCATAGAATGGATTGGGTTGGAAAAGACCTCCAAAACCATCAAGTCCAACCCTTGGGCCAACTCCACTCCCTTTACCACATCATGGCACTCAGTGCCACGGCCAAGCTCAGCTGAAAAACCTCCAGGGATGGGGAATCCACCCCCTCTCTGGGCAGCCCATTCCAATGCCTGAGCACTCTCTCTGTATTGATGCCAGAGGGTGAGCTGAGACTGCAGACTGAGCAATTAGCAAAATGACACTTTGCATTGCTAAAACAGCACAGAGAGAACAAGCAGCAGGAATCCACACCAATCCATTCCCACAAAATCACTTTTCAAATCCCTGCGCTCCCATCCTCGCTCTGACACATCAATCCCGTTCCTCCATCCCGTTTGTGTCACTCCAGGGAACTGCTGGAGAATAACCACGTGAAGGGAGTTTTATTGTCTGCCCAATTTGAGAAGGGAATAGAGGGAATAAGTCGTCTCCAGACATTTCTTCACCTTCTCAGCAGGTGCAGGGATCCGTTTCTGCGGCCCAAGGGAGCCGCTTTCCCGCATGAAACCGAAGATCCGCGGGCGGCCTCCTGGTGGCACCTCCAATTCACTGAGCTTACCCACTGGAACTCCCGGAGAAACCGAATATGAGGAGAACAAGAGGAGAAGCTGGGCCAAATTAATAGGGCGAGATCCTTTTACAGCCTGGCCAGCAAGCCCGAGCAGCAGCTCTGAAAAGCAAATTGGAACGAGCAAATTGCTGTTGAAAAATTCTTTCAGCGCTCGGGTGTTGCTGCTCAGCCGGTCACTGCCGGGAGTCAGAGGTTGGAAAACCCCGGGATGGGGCTGACAATGGGGGCATTATTATGGCAAACATTTACATTTTATTTATTGAAGTGTTGCAGGGTGGATTAGTCTCATCTTCAGCCTCTCAGGATGGACTGCACCGTTTGGAGGGAAGAGTAGTGGAAACAAGAGTTTTATTGTGGGGGCAAAACTTATAAAATCATATTTCCTGCTCCCAGCCTAATGAAAGGAAACTCAGATTTGCAAGATTACCCTTAGGAGAAAGCTTTCATCCCCCAGGACTTCTTTTAAGGGAAAAGCACAATATGGGGGATTTTTTGTAATTCCAAATCAGGTTTTCTTGAAAAATAATGTCATTTTATGCATATGGCTCACTTGACATGTGCTTTCTGTAAAATTCCTGTTGCTTTCCTTCCTGGAGACCAGGGCACATTGCACTCAAAGTGTTCAATCAAAGCTTTATACAGATGCAAACGTGTGTGTGGGCATTGTTTAATTGTGTGTGATTGGGTAATTGGATATATGTGATCACATTTGCATGGGATACTCATTAGCTTGTAAAAAGAATAATTGCATGCTCATTGCTGCAAATTCTGCTGAACTTTTGGCTTTCAATAAGCAGTGGAGAAGGAGAGGGAGAGGAAGCTGAGCTGGGGGAGTGGAGATGAGTAGGAAATCATAAGCACATCATGAGACTTCCCTCTTCTGACTTATGTCACAGATTTCATTTTATAGATAATAAAGCACCCATGCACCTGTAGGAGAAAATGTTGGGGAAAAGAAAGGGAAACGTCTCCAATGGGGACTCAAAGAAGTTCATAGAATCATAGAATCACAGAATCATAGAATGGATTGGGTTGGAAAAGACCTCC
>VWZD01025248.1:918230-946385 GCA_013396695.1 Sakesphorus luctuosus
TTGGACAGGGCTTGGAGCAACCTGGGCTGGTGGGAGGTGTCTCTGCCCATGGCAGGGGGGGAAGAACTGAATGGTCTTTAAGGTCCCTGACAAATCACAACATTCTGTGCTTCTAGAATTGTTCAACTGATTTTAGGTGGAATTCACAAATCTCTCTTTAACCCCAGAGAAGGGCTGTAGGAACTCTTTACACACCCTTGTAAACCTAAACCAACCTGACAGTCTGAATAGTTGAACTACTGACACCTGGTCCAAGGAGTAAGACCAGTGCATTAAATACTTTGCTTCTTTTTAATTCCAGTGGCTTTACTTCAAGCATTCAATATTTTCTATCATTTTATGTTTCAACTTATTTTTAGCCTTTTTTTTTCCCACTATCAAATGTATTGAAGCTGAAATAATTATTGCTCCGCCTCCCCCAAAGACCTGTATTTACCTACTTGTTAAAAGGCTTTTTCCACGCTGCCATGCTGTTGCTGTGACAAGATGACTTTGAAGGCACAGTAGGTAAAATAATATTGTATATTGCACAGCAACCCCAACAACGAAATGTTAATTTAACCAATAAAGTAACCACATCGTAATTATAATAATCACTCCTCCTTATCTCTTAACAGGACTAAAAGTGGAAGGCAGATTTGCCACGTAGTGCCTGTCAGCTCGGAAATTACTACACAAATCACTCAGAGCAGTGAAGTTTTTAGCCCCACCACCTCTAACTTATGGGAAGTGAGGAAAGGATTCTCTGGAGGAGTCCAGTGTGGTCTCGTCTTCCTCCTCCTGTTCATAGAATCACAGAATCATAGAATGGATTGGGTTGGAAAAGACCTCCAAGATCATCAAGTCCAACCCTTGGGCCAACTCCAGTCCCTTTACCAGATCATGGCACTCAGTGCCACGGCCAAGCTCACCTTAAAAACCTCCAGGGATGGGGAATCCACCCCCTCTCTGGGCAGCCCATTCCAATGCCTGAGCACTCTCTCTGCAAACAATTTGTTTCTGCTCTCCAACTTCAATTTCCCCTGGCAGAGCTTGAGCCCGTGCTCCCTTGTCCTATTGCTGAGTGCCTGGGAGAAGAGACCAACCCCCAGCTGGCCACAACTTCCCTTCTGTTCCAGCTTCCCATCCTGCTATGATTTTCCTTGTCAATGAATGAGATATTTGGGTGGGTCTTTGAGATTTTTCCACCTTAGGACTTCTCCAGCTGCTGACAATGAATCCCTCTGCTCCAAAGCACTGGGAGTCAAGCAAAAGAACTTCTTCTAAAGCACCCAAATTCAAGGTATTAACCCTGAGGAGCAGGTGAAAGGCAACACCTTCACCAACAGAGCAAGAGGAGCTCTTAGTTTGGCCAAGCCCAGCTGATTCCACAGGTTGGACCTGCACTTCTCCATGTCCTTTACTGGGCCATGGTCATCCTCACCATCCAGACTGAGCCACATTTGAGGAACATGTGGCTTTGACCTCTTCTACAGGTTTTCATCTTCCTTCTATCAAAAAACCTGCTGTGCTCAGGCAGGTCTCATTCTGGTGGCAAGTCATCCAGAGGCTGTGCTGGGACATCCTCTCTGAGCAGGTAATTAGGATTTAGCTGTCATTCTTTTGTGCTCCTAAACCTCTCTGCTGCCTTTGAAGCTCCCATCCTGCCTCTCATTCCCAATGTCACAGAAATAAATGGATGCCAAGTTCTCTTTCAGACTCAGAAATGAGTTACCAAAAATACAGTAAATCTGTAGCAGTGATGGACATCTTGGAAGGGAGAGAACTTACAGTGGGAAAGAAAGGGAAAGACAGGGAGGGAGAGTCTTTTTGTGTTTGCAGGAACACCAAAGACATGACAATGCTGCAAAAGCTGCCTTTGCCCTTCTGCTGAGCAGCAGGTTGGAAAAACTGTGGTTCAGTGTAGCTTGGGGGAGGATGATCTAAAGCTGTACAAGGGAATTAGCATGGCTTAATCCATGGCTGCTCCCCAAAATGGCAAGGCAGGAGGCATCTCAGGGAGGTTATCAGCCCCACTGAGGAAGAGGCTGGCACTGCAGACTCCCTGCTTGGACTGGCAGTGAAGGAGGAATTGGCCCAGCCCGTGCCCAGGGTCCCACAGGGGGTGTGGGCAGACCCACAGACAGACTCCAGAGACCCAGGAACTGGGATCTGTTTGGGAACTGTGTCCTGCTCGAGCACCAGGGGCTCATTTTACTGCTTTTACAACCCCTTCCATGGCAGACCTAGCCCAGAAAGCTCATGCTGAGAAAGTGCCATAAACCCTCGTGGGTTGTGGGGCAAGACCTTCAGAGCACATGGTGCTGAGCAGAGTGCCCAGACCCCACGGATCTGACAGCACAGGGGACTCATCCTGCTCCTGCTCTGGGGTTGGGCTTCCAGACTGCCCAGGGCCCCGCCAGCCAGGAGCCCCTGGGGTAAAGGGCTGGTTGTTGTTCCCCTGAGGGGAGGGATCTGTAAGTGATCCCAAGGAGGTCTTGACATCGTCTGCGGAAGGGCTTTTGGAGGATAATTGGGTTACAGCCTGAGTGGTGTGGAGAAACTCTAACACCACGAGTCTGTGTGAGGTCTGAAAACAGGTTTTTCTCTTCTCATATTTTATTGGGTGTGGAAATAAAGCCAATCCCCATTCCAAGCCAAATCCCCCAGCCAGATGCCAATCTGGCTCCTGACTGTGATCCTCCAGCTAATGTCAACTCTTCACAGAGGCAACAGCAAAAGTGACAAACACAAAGAGCGATTCTGGGTCCGTGCTGGGGAAAGGTTTGGATTTTACTCCAGAATTTTGGGTGTGAAAATTGATCTATGGCTTTGAAACACACCCTTAAACAACAGAATACTTAGTGGGCACGTTTTCAAGATATCATACTCTTAAAAAGTCTTGGGAACAGCAATATTTCAGGAAACCTTGGTAAATATGGGACTGCACTGACCAGGTCACCCTGTGAGAAATGAAGCAGCTCTTGGTGCAGCAGTGGGTGCTGCCAGGCAGGGTTTGAGTTGTGCTTTTGCCAGTGTTAATGCAGCAAAATATTTCCTATATTTCCCATTTCTGCTCCCAAAGTTGATCTTTCTCCTCTGAGGGTATCACAGGGACTGGACACCAGAGAATTCCCCACATCAAATCCATCTTTTCCTCTGGCTAATGAGGAAATGTACCAGTAACTCTTTCCTCTGTGTTAAATAGAGGGGGTTAAGCCATCTCCACATGCCTTTTTGTCACCCCAGCGCCCCCAGGAGCATTTCACACCCAATCTGCAACACACGTGGCATTTCCCAGGTCTCAGTGGTGGCAAACCTTCATTGTCACCTGCAAATGCCACATTGTACATTCTGGGGACTAATGGTGAGAAAATGTGACCGTGCCTCTTTTTAATTTCCTCATCAGATTAGAGGCATGCATGTTGGAGGGGTTAATTGCCAGGAAGTTTAATTGTTACCCTATGACTCCTGCTTCCCTCGTGTGTTAGTGGCACACAGGCAGGGCTAATAGTGAGAAAATTTCACTGCAGCTCCACCACACTCTCTTCATTAGGCTAATGGAACATTTTCCTCTCATTTTCTCCCCAGGGTAGCTGTAGGAGTGCTACCTTATAATTGTTGCTCTTACTGTAATTGGCAGTAGTAGGAGGATGTATAATCTCATTGTCTTTCCTGTGCAGTGGAAGGTTTATTTCTGACCTATTGACAATTCCCAGCCAGCAGCTGGAGCACAGTGAGCGCTGCATTAGCCTTTCCCCCCAGCAAAGGGGAGACAACACAAAGGCTGTGATTAACTACAAAGAACATGAACCCAAGATGTCCCACAGGACCAAATATTAACATTGGGAATGGCAAACAAAGGTTTGACACGTTGGTGTCTCATTCCCAGGAATCAGACCAACCTTTGTGGATTCTCCTGGGTTCTGGAATGTCTCATCTCACCACACAAAGGGTTAAATTCACCTTCAGAGCAGCTCCAGCACATCAACACCAAAAATGGAGCAGGCAGATGTCACACTATCTTACACCATAGCTGGGTGAGTAAATGAGCTCTTGATTTATCAAAGCCTGTGAGTGAGGTGGGATATTCCAGTCCCACTCAGCAAAACACTTAAAGTTGTGCTTAATTTTAAGTTCTTGCTTTGGGGTTTTGTTGAACCACTAAACCGGTTTGGCATAAACAAACCCCATCCTTCCTCCCAAACAGGACTGTTGGGATCCAGAAGAAGCTTGTAGGTCTCACCTGCTGTTTCCAGGTGGCTCAAAGGCTCACCTTTCCAGTGGATGACAGCTGGAGGCTGTCAGAGACCTTATTCATGTCTCTGTGCCCCTCCTGCCCAGAAGTTGCTGCCCCTCTTGTCCCCTGCTCCAGAGGAAAGCCCTTTGCGTTTACCCGCAGAGCAGCAGCAGCCTCAGAGCTGTATAAAGGTGGGGCCAGTGCAAGCTGGGAAGCTCTCTAGGCTGGAGGAGCATCTTCCTGCAACAGCCCATGGACAGGAACTTATCCAGTGGTCCCAACAGAGCCAGGATCAGGCCCTGAGTTGTTGTTACAGCAGCCACTGGGTTATCCTGCTGCTCCATGGCCACCTCAGGTGAAGGAAGCAAATAAAGGTAAGTTGGGGTGTAAGTCAGGTGGGAGCAGAGCTGGAATGAAGCTCATCACACCCCTACCATCATGTTTTTTCAGTGGGTGAAATGATGCTTTTTTCCACCTCTCATCCTCAGGGCTGAGGCAATCAAAGCAACATCTGGAAAATCCCTCTGTCTCCAAAGCAGGGAGCACATGACAAGAAAATCCCTCTCCTCTACACTGCTGGCTTTATTAATGTATTTTCCCATCTTCTTTCTGCTTTTCAAAAAAATGTAAAGAAAAATACAAATAAATAGGGGGAAAAAAGAGGGAAGTGAAAAATTAATGATTTCATTCACTGACAAAGCAAAAACAAAAGGAGAGAAGCACAAGAAGTTTGCATCCTGATTCTGTATTTTGCTTCTGACACAGGTCCTGCTCAGCCAGCTCTGGCTGTGCTCCCACCTCTTCCCAGTCCAGGGAAAGCAGGTTTAGAGCTGGTCAAGGGCATTTCAGAGCAGGCAGGATTTTCCCTCACAAAGGAATTCTCCAGCTACGCCCCAGAACGTGACCCTGGTAATGAGCTTTGTCATTTGCCACACTGGGAGCTATTTTGGGAGCCCAACCAGCTTTTCTGCACTGCTGGAATGCTTTGAACTCCAAGGGGGTGTCTCAGGGATGCCTCTGCCAACCAGAGCCGTAACACCCACCCTGACATATCTAGCACAGTGTGGGGGGGAGGCTTGCCCAAGGAAGGCTGGGATTTTCAAAAGGAACATCAGGTCTTTGGGTAGGACAGGAGATGGAGGCTCCCCAGGGAAGTGGTCACAGCCCCAAGCCTGACAGAGTTCAGGGGGTTTGGACAATGATCTCAGGTACATGGTGGGATTCTTGGGATTGTCCTGTGCATGGTCAGGAGCTGGACTCAATGATCCTTGTGGGTCCCTTCCAGCTCAGGATATCCTGTGATTCTGTGATCCTGCCCATCCAGAGGCAGAGAGGCTGGAGATGTGGTTGCCTGTGCTCAGCTGGAGCCTGGTGGGACACCCAGGCACGCAGATGCTCTGCAGGAGCAAGAGCTGGGTCATCCCATGGCAGCTCTGGGGAGCTGTACCCTGGAAACAAAGTTTTCAAAGGGAAACAGGCCCATGACCCATCCAGGAGGAGATGGACACAGAGCCTGGGGGCTTTGCAAGCCTCCTCTTGAGTCCTGTGTACCTAAATCCCACCAGTAATCCCACTCTTCACTCCTAATCCATGCCCAGGCCCCAGAGCGGACTGTTTGTCCTTCCCACTGCTGTCAGAGGGTCCACTCATGGAATCACAGGATGGTTTGGGTTGGAAGGGACCTTAAAGGCCATCTCATTCCACCCTCTGCCATGGGCAGGGACACCTCCCACTGTCCCAGGTTGCTCCAAGTCCTGTCCAGCCTGGTCTTGGACACTTCCAGGGATGGGGCAGCCACAGCTTCTCTGCCCAACCTGTGCCAGTCTGAGGCTCACCAGATGCCCATGGAAGTTTTGCTTTCCCAAGAGGGAAAACCAGCCCTTACCAGCACAGGATCAGCCCCAGCCATGGCAGCACATGGGTATTGAGAGACAGGGTGGATTTTCAGTGTCAGAGAGTGGCTTTGCTTATCTGTCACTGTGACAGGTGAGTTTATTAAAGCAAAGCGGGTCAGGCACATGATATAACAGTATGATCTGGATGAAAGGCACTGGGAGGTGTTCATTGTGCTGAGACACTCCACTCCTGACAGATTTATTCCCATTCATACAAAAAGACTTGACCAGAGTCAAATCTCCCCAACAGAGACAGGAGCAAGCTCCCCACTAACTTCAGTGAGACCAAGATCCCAGCATTGTTCATTGGGTTCTGCGGAGAATATTTAAAGGAGTCCACAAAAGGAAATACTATCTCTGGGTACTGTGGGGGAAAAATAATAATAATAATAATAATAATAATAATAATAAAATAAAAATAAACAGAAGCTAGAGGAGAGGGATGACTTCAGAAAGCAGATGAGTTTACTTGTCCAGGCTGTAAGAGTTTCATGTAACCATTGAACATAATCACAGAATCCCAGAATGGTTTGGGTTGGAAGAGACCTTAAAGATCATCTCATTCCAACCCCTGCCATGGGCAGGAACACCTCCCACCAGCCCAGGTTGCCCCAGGCCCCATCCAACCTGGCCTTGGACACCCCCACAACACTTGTTGTTCTGCCAAACCCAGCCTAGCAAACCTGAGATGAGCCAGAGGATCATGTGTTTGAGACTCACATCTGGGAAAAAAACCTCCCAAAATTTTACAGGCTCCTGAATCAAGGAAGAATTATTTTGCAGGACATGGGACTTGTCTGCAATGTAACTGGGCCTCATTCTTCCTGGTACAGCAACCACATCTGTGTCCTCATCCAGCTGAAAACTAACCAGGTTTTCTCCTCCTTCATTCCCAGCTCCATCCTCTCCCTGGCCTGGCTGGCCCCAGCACAGATGCTGGTACAAGCTGCAGGCTGGATATAGCTCTTTCCACCTCCTAGACATGAGATTATTGTCATTTAGGTATTAGAGAACACCGACTTCTCTCTGGTGGGCAGCTGGAAGTGGAACCCCCTTCACCCTGGGTCAGATCCAGCAGAAGGTTCCTGCCTTGGGGTGGTGGGGATAATCTCCCTGTCCCCAGTGACACACACCATCCAACGTTATCAAATCCTGCTGGTTTGTAACTGGCTCCTGCTCAATCAGCAGCTTATTTAGAAAAGTCAGTTTGCTAATTGAGAAAAAGTTTAATGAATTTTTGGTGTATGAAAAAAAAAAAAAGATTACTTTATATTACCAATGTGTTCACTTGAAAAATTCATTACATTTATGTATTGTGTTTTCGTGTAAATACCTCAGCCAAAATGTATTAGCAAAGAATACAATATTATGGTTCATGGTTCATGTGGTATCTGAAAGGAATAATTGTATAACTAATCAGTGAAAACAAAGTAAATGTTCCTCTTGAGCTTGTACAATAAAAAACTGAATTAAAACTATTCAGGCTCAAAAATGCAAATATGCCATGTTTCCCATCAGGAAGAAAATAAAGAATTAATATTTAGAGACCCACCTGCAGTACAGGGTTCAGAGCTGAGGCCCCCCAGCTTAAGAAGGATGTGGATCTGCTGGATTGAGTCCAGAGAAGGCCATAAAGATGCTGCAGGGCTGGAGCCCCTCTGCTCTGGAGCCAGGCTGGGAGAGCTGGGGGGGCTCACCTGGAGAAGAGAAGAGACCTGAGAGCCCCTTCCAGTGTCCAAAGGGGCTCCAGGAGAGCTGGAGAGGGACTTAGAAAAAGGGTCTGGAGTGACAGGATAAGGAGAAATGGCTTCAAACTGACAGGCAGTAGGGTTAGATGGGATATTGGGAAGAAATCCTTCCCTGTGTGAGGGTGGGCAGGCCCTGGCACAGGTTGCCCAGAGAAGCTGTGGCTGCCCCATCACTGAGAGTGCCCAAGACCAGGTTGGACAGGGCTTGGAGCAACCTGGGCTGGTGGAAGGTGTCCCTGTCCACAGCAGGGGGTTGGAACTATATGGTCTTTAAGGTCCCTTCCAACCCAAACCATTCCAGGATTCCATGATTTGACAATCCAGGGTCTCTGGGATTGTCTGACAGGATCACCACAAGGCACCAGTCCAGTGTTTGCTCAAACTGCTTCCCTCTGACACCATCCCACACCTCCCCAAACAGCTCAGGGCTGGTTTGGATTTGGGCAGTTTGTCTTTTGGGGATGGTTTTTAAATGCAGCTTTCTCAGATGATCTCTCTGGTGTCAGGGCAGAATGGGAACAAGGTGCTACAGGGAAACGACCCCGGGGTCTCTCAGAGAACAACCTGCTGTTGAAGTACTTATTTTAAAATATCCAAAGCGGAAAACTGATGCTGACGTTGCAATTCAGCAACAGTCCCAAGGGAGGAGAGTTGGGGAGGTGACTCCAGCCTGAGCTGCAAACACCACAACCATGTCTGAAAAGGGGCAGAGTTAAGGGACCCCAGATTTTCCCTCTGATCTGGGTGCTACTCCAACAGCATCTACCAGGAGCAGTGGGAGATGGGGACTCACTTGTTTCCATGTGGAAGTCATCTCAGCAATGCCTATGGCACCAGAGCAGGACAATCTCTCCTGTTACCTGCACAAGTCTCCAGTCCAGACCCAGGAAGGAGTGGGGAAGCAGAGGGAGGGGTTTGGGAAGGATGGGATTTCCCTGCTAAGAGCACAGCAGAGCCGTGCCCAGAGCTCAGGAGCCAATGGCAATGGCCATTCCCTGGGGAAGAGTCAGGCAGGTCCCATCCAAACCCTCAGGGTTACCTGTAACAACCTGAGAGGACACAACCAGCAATTCCTCTGCATAGGAATAATGATGAATTAAACACCCTCAATTCCCAGGTAGTTCCCACTCCTATATCTCTTTTCACTTGTTTTTGTAGCTCAGACTGGCAGCAAGAGACAGCTTTTCTCACGGATCTCTTGGGGATCCCTGTCCTTACACAGGCTGCTCTGAAATGCCACACACCAGAGCTATACCAAGATGATTTCAGGAAAGATACTGACTGGTTGGAGCGGGTCCAGAGAAGAGCAACGAGGCTGGAGAAGGGAGTGGAGCACAAGTGCTGTGGGGAGAGGCTGAGGGAGCTGGGGGTGTTTGTGCTGGAGAAGAGGAGGGTGAGAGGTGACCTCAGCACTGTCTGGAACTCCCTGAAGGGAAGTTGTGGCCAGGTGGGGGTTGGTCTCTTCTCCCAGGCACTCAGCAATAGGACAAGGGGGCACGGGCTCAAGCTCTGCCAGGGGAAATTGAAGTTGGAGATCAGAAAAAACTTCTTTGCAGAGAGAGTGCTCAGGCATTGGAATGGGCTGCCCAGAGAGGGGGTGGATTCCCCATCCCTGGAGGTTGTTAAGGTGAGCTTGGCCGTGGCACTGAGTGCCATGATGTGGTAAAGGGAGTGGAGTTGGCCCAAGGGTTGGACTTGGTGATCTCGGAGGTCTTTTCCAACCCAATCAATTCTATGATTCTGTGATTCTATGATTTTTGGGAAGCAGAGGCTGCATGAGCAGCACAGCCCATGCCGTTGGTACAGCAGGACTAGATCCTCTGTGTCTTCTAGATGGTGGGGAGATGCTGCAAGCAGGTCACAAGGAGAGAACAAACCAAGGGGAATTCTCCTGACCCTGGGCACTCCCAAAAATATGGGGAAAGGAAATTTTACTCAGACTACAAGGAACTCAGTGGTGTCACTGAATGCTGTGCCTCTGATGGACCCCAGCACCTCAGACCCTCCTGGATGAGACAGAATCACAGTATCACAGAATCAGTTGGGCTGGAAGAGACCTCCAAGATCATCAAGTCCAACTTAATCCAACCCCACTTTCACTACCAGATCATGGCACTCAGTGCCACGTCCAGTCTCACCTTAAAAACCTCCAAGGTCGGAGAATCCACCTGTGCATGTCTTGACAGCAAAGCAAGGGGAAGAAAGGAAAGGAAAGCAAAAAAATCTCCTTTTGGCACCACTTTGTGACCTTCTGATTTTCACAGCCAAGTGCCAACACCTTTTCCCTCGCTCAGGCAGTAGCAGGGCTGATGGGCCTCACCCACACTGCCAGCAAGGAAGGGTTTGCTGCTCCTTCAGCAAAACCCCAAGCAACAGAGGCCGAGGAGATCCAGCACCACCAGCCAACTGCCAAGGCTGTAGGGTATGAGATGGAGAGAACCCAAAGATGCTCCCCTGGGGAGGATGAGGAGGCAGTTCCCAGGATAAAGGCTGGTTCCCAGGATAAATGAAGTCATACAGGATGCCCTGTGATGTGAGGTGACAAGAACCCCAATCCTCTTAATCGAGCTGGGATCCCAAGCCCCCACCCCTCAGCCCAGGTGGGGTGCCCCTTTTTCCAGAGCCAGGCCCAGCCCTGCAGAAAGGTTGGTATCTGCGGTGATAAATTATTAACTGCCCCAGGGCACACACCGTTCTCGGAGCCAAGGCTGGATAAAAGCACTCAGGAAGGCTTTTAGAGCATTTAGGGGGCTCCCACAATGGCCTGGATCATTAGGGATGCAGTGGCTGGGATGTATCAGCCGGTGGGGCAGGACAAGCCACAGAGTCCCCTCGGCCCCTCTGCTGCAGAAATGGCCTCGTGCCAGTGTGCACTTGCTCTGTGTAACCACAAGAGTGTGCCTGCACCACAGCTTTGGGAAACTGTGAGCATTTGCCTGTGAGGATGTTAAAACCTCTCGTCCTCTGCAAGGGAAGGGCTCTGGCTCTACCCTCCGACCCACACAGGATCCTTCTCCCATTAAGGATCATAATCCTTGGCTGGAGAGAAGAGTTAGGATTATGGAGCAGGCACTGCCTTTTGTTACATACCTGGGGAGGGGGTTTCTGCTCTAAGGATATTTTTATTTCCAGTCCTACAGCACTGGGCATCAGGAAGCCAGGCACTCAGCAATAGGACAAGGGGGCGCGGGTTCAAGCTCTGCCAGGGGAAATTGAAGTTGGAGAGCAGAAAATAATTCTTTGCAGAGAGAGTGCTCAGGGATTGGAATGGGCTGCCCAGAGAGGGGGTGGATTCCCCATCCCTGGAGGTTTTTAAGGTGAGCTTGGCCGTGGCACTGAGTGCCATGATCTGGTAAAGGGAGTGGAGTTGGCCCAAGGGTTGGACTTGATGATCTGGGAGGTCTTTTCCAACCCAATCGACTCTATGATTCTGTTCTATGATTCCATGAATGTTCCATAAAGCTGCACACTGTGGAGATGAGTCCCTGCATCCCCAGGGTGGGGTTCTGCTCACAAACCTTTAAGAGTTTTCCTAATTTCAGACTTCATCTTTGACAGCTTTGGGTTAATTGTTAGACTTGGTGATCTTAGAGGTCTTTTCCAACATTAATGATTCTGTATTTCTGTGATCTGAGCCGGTTACTTGGGTTCTTCATTATGAATGGGCATTTCTATGGCAAGACCCATCTGAAGGGCTTCAGTGACTGTAGGATGAGTATGGACTGCAAGATTAAAAAGTGGGTTTTGGTCCACATAAAGGGAGTCAAGGGGGTCCAGTCCAGCTCCAGGGGTCAGTGCTTGTAGACATTGTGTTTGGTCAGCAAATCTCACCTCTGCTGTCTGGATATGACACTTTGTGTGTATGTGACACTTTGGGATAAGATATCCCCTATGGGAATATTTTAGGGGAAGCCAAACTGAGTTGGAAATTCACTCCTGCTCTTTGAGACCTGTTTTCACTAAATAATAGAATCATTTATGTTGGAAAAGACCTCCAAGATCGAGTCAAACCTTTGACCAATCACTACCTTGTCAACTGGATCAGAGCACTGAGTGCCACATCCAGCTGCTACTTAAACAGCCCCAGGGATGGGGCCTGCTCCACCTCACTGGGCAGCCCCTGCCAGTGCTTGACAATCCTTTCTGTGAAGAAATTCCTCCTGATGTTCAACCTGAACCTCCCCTTGAGCAGCTTTAAGGCCATTTTCTCTTATTCTTCCCTTGTTCCCTGGAGCAGAGCCCAACGCCACCTGGTTCCCCCCCTCCTGTTAGGGAGTTGCAGAGAGTGAGAAGGTCCCCCCTGAGCCTCCTTTTCTCCAGGCTGAGCCCCCCCAGCTCCTTTAGATGGTCCTTGTGCCCCAGACCCTTCCCCAGCTCCATTCCTTTCTCTGGACACACTCCAGCTCCTCAACATCTTTCTTGTTGTGAGGGACCCAAAACTGACCCCAGGGTTTGAGGTGTGGCCTCACAGTGCCCAGCACAGGGGGACAGTCCCTGCCCTGGTCCTGCTGCCACACTATTGCTGATACAAGCCAGAATTTCACTGTCATTCTTGCCCACCTGGGCACACCTGGGCTCGTGTTCAGCCCCTGTCACCAGCACTCCCGGGTCCTTTTCCACTGGGCCACTTTCCAACCACTCTGCCCCCAGGGGGTTGTAGTGACCCAAGTGAAAGACCCAGCACTTGGCCTTGTTGAACCTCACACTCTTGGTCTGGGCCCATCAATCCAGCCTGTCCAGACCCCTCTGCAGAGCCTTCCTGCCCTCCAGTAGATCAGCTTACTGAGGGTACAGTGAGTCCATGCAAGGCTGTTCACATCTGGGCATCACCCACTTATCTGGGAATGATTTCTCTGAACATGGACTGATCTCACATCGTCTGAGCATCAACTCCAACCCCTTGCTGCAAGTGCTCTGTTCTGCCAGTGTCCTCTGAATCAGCTCATGCTGGTTACAGCCAAAAGGAGGAGGTGGTGGAGCAGTGAGTCAGTGTTATGTCTCCTCCTTCTGCACAGATGGGCACCTTCTGCAGCCAGCACCAGCTGCAAGGCCCAACATACAGGCAAGATCTTGAGTTTTGTCTGCAGGGGCTTCAGAGTGAAGCTCTGTGCCTTTAAATCTGAGGTGCTGTGTGTGCCAGACCCATAAAAGTGACTACCGGAGTGGGTCCAGAGAAGAGCAACGAGGCTGGAGAAGGGAGTGGAGCACAAGTGCTGTGGGGAGAGGCTGAGGGAGCTGGGGGTGTTTGTGCTGGAGAAGAGGAGGCTGAGAGGTGACCTCAGCACTGTCTAGAACTGCCTGAAGGGAAGTTGTGGCCAGGTGGGGGTTGGTCTCTTCTCCCAGGCACTCAGCAATAGGACAAGGGGGCACGGGGGGCTCAAGCTCTGCCAGGGGAAATTGAAGTTGGAGAGCAGGAAAAACTTCTTTGCAGAGAGAGTGCTCAGGCATTGGAATGGGCTGCCCAGAGAGGGGGTGGATTCCCATCCCTGGAGGTTTTTCAACTGAGCTTGGCCGTGGCACTGAGTGCCATGATGTGGTAAATGGACTGGAGTTGGCCCAAGGGTTGGACTTGATGATCTTGGAGGTCTTTTCCAACCCAATCCATTCTTTGATTCTGACTGCTGACCTCCCCAGGGTTGAGTGCCTACAGCACCCAGCTCCTCATGGTGGGCTCACAGCGAGGATCTGGGGCCCGGTTTGGAGCTGAGCACTCCACATCCATGGGCACTTGGATGTTCGGGAGCCACTGCAGCAATCAAGCCAAGCTGCCAAGTCCTGGGCTTGGTGCAAAGCTGATCTCACTCGCAGCAAAGGTTATGGGGAAGATGGATTGGGTTGGCAGTGGCTCCCTGTCATCTCCCATTTGTGATGAAGACCTAACTCTGTTGGCAGTTGCCATCTGTATCAGCCTGCTTGGACACTGCCATTTCTCTAATCCAAGCTAAATGAGACAGCCAAGACAAACAGTTGGTTCCAAAAGTGCCCACAGCTGACATGTAGCTCCTCTGAAGGCCAGGGGGCCTCCTGGTCCACTGTCTCACTGCTCCAGAATGGGGCTGGTGAAGCTGCTTGATCTCCCCATTGCTGCTGACATTGCCTTTTCTTAGACATACAGGTGGCAGGTTGGAACATATGTATGTTCATGCTGTGAGAACACAAGGGCAGAGAACATCTGTGAAACTACCTGGCTATCCCATCAGCTTTCCCAGCCTATTGGGCTTCTCAAATAACCTCATTTGGAACAGCTTTTGTTGCATGAACCCAGCAGGACTGTGGGCTTTTCCTGGAGGGGAAAGGGTGCCCTGGAGGGTTGGTGCCCTCTGTGTGTGCACTTCAGTGTTTCTCCCTGTACTTTGGGCTGCATCAGACTCGGGGAGCACATTCTGGCCAAGCTTCCCAGCTCCAAACTGCCTCTCCCAGGGAAGAATGGACTTGGCAATGTTTCTTACCCTCTCCCTGCTTATACAAAAGTCAAATATTGTAGCAAAGAAAGCAAACATGGTGGAAAATATTCTTCCATATAAATATACAACTATTACTTCTGAATTACACCTTATGGATGAATAGTGGTGTCAATGGCCCTGGACTACAGTAACAGTTTTATTCAACAATAACATCTGGAATATAAATGAGTTTGGCAAATAACTGAGTGTTAAAAGGCTATTAGCAATTCTGATGGTCATTTAAAAGAATTGACTATATTAGGACAAAAGTTCTGCCTTGGAATCTCTGCCTATGTGTTATTTATCTCCTTTTTGCTGGGAATTAAAGTTCTTGTTTCCCTAGAATTATCAATACTCAGATTTGTTTTCCTGAGCAGGTAACAGCCATTAGAGTCTATCATTACATATATGTGGTTAATTACTCTTTCCCCTATTTATTATTTGGTACTTACCAGCACAGGGTTTCCCTGGAGTCTACCCTACAGTCACCAGGAGCTGGGATCCATTCTCTTCCCCTTGGCTTTAATTATCCCACTAATTGTGTGATACCAGCAAGCTGTGGCACCCCAGAAATCCCCTTCTGTTCTGCTCAGCTCCTGAACAGTCCCACCAGACTTTCAGGGGACTCTGCCTGATAACCTTTCCATAGTGAAAAAAGCCTATTGGTTCTGTATTTTCTTCTGACAATTACAAATTCCTGGCGTGATTACCTCATGATAAAGTAATTTCTTAAAAAAATGATTGCAATAAACCTTCTAAAAAGCTTTCTGCAGTGACTGATCTTTCCCGGTTTCCAGTATTTCCATGGATCCCACTGTGTTATTGGATGACATGCCTTGCTCCAGGTAGAATTCCTGCCAGCCTGTGATTTCTCCACCCAGCACTGATCCAGATTCATCCACCCCACACTTGCTTTTCATCTTGTCTCACCACTGGCCAAAGTGAACATCTAGGAAAAGAACAGGAACAGCATGAGAATAAAGTGATACTCTCTCTGTCTCCAACCATTGGCCTCTTGGGAATTTCCTGAGCCAAAGAAGCTTGCAGAGAGTTGGAAACACTCAGTGGATGCTCCTCCCTGGCCTCTTGAACCCACATAAACTGTTGTCATTCCCAATTCCACTTCATCTCCAGCCTTTTGCCATCCTCCTACACACATATATTTTTATATATGTCCCCTCTATATCCATAAAGGAACCAGAACTGAGGTTCTCAAGAAGGATTTATGAGTCATGGATTTACATCCTGACATAGCCATGTTAAAATCTGGTGGCACATTTACCACTTTTCTCTGGTAAGTCTCACCATGCCCAAGAGATTTTTTGGTTACATTTCTGGTGCTTATTTTTTCTCTTCAAAAGATTCAAATTCAAGCAGTTTGACATTTTCTACCCCGAATGTTTCAGAGGATGCTGGAAAGAATCCAGTACCCATTTTGTCACTTTACTTTCTGGCCAGATTTCAGCGCAGCCTTTTTTTTTCTTTTACACAGAATTAAAAGATCACACAACAGGTTCGTTTTTCATATGTTTTATTGTTTTAAATAATTAGCTTTATTTAGGCTCCTTTTGTGTTTTCTTTTCACAGACTTTGCAATCAATGTGTTTACTAGCAAGTGAAGACATCATGACTGTCTGTATTAGAGAATAAATGCAGAAATTGCATTTTGGATCCACTGACACGAGTATTCACCCCTAGAACACGGTTTTGAGAGCTAATCACGAAACAAAAACTTGTGAGCCCAAACAAAACATCTTGACTTTCCCATTTCAATTGCTAAACACTCACCCAGGCTGCAAGTGAATGAATTACCGCCCCGAAATTATGTGCATAAATTATTTGGCAAACAAGTCTGAGTAATGAACAAATGTGGGTGAATTGCTGTGTTGGGGAAGAGCAAGCAAGGCATGATTCATGCAATCACCCACTCGTTATGGCTGAGTCCCTGGGCTGCAATTAGGCAATAATCAAGGATCCCTCAGCACAGTGGCTGGGAGTCTGCACACACAGGGCTGGGGAGCTGCTGTGGGGCTGGGCTGGTGCCCCCAGACACATTCATGGCACTGAAGCACCAGCCAGTCCTGCTGCACACACTTGGGCACCACCCCAAGCACCAGGAAACTGCAATTCCTGAGCTCACTTCACAATCACACACGTCTCTGTGCTGAGTGACAGTCAATATGTGGCCTCAGCCAGACTGTTGCCTTGTAGTGTCAGCAGAGCTTCAATCTGAAAGAGAGTAGGTTTAAAGGAGATATTAGAGAAAAATTCTTGGCTGGGAGGGTGGGCAGGCCCTGGCACAGATTGCCCAGAGAAGCTGTGGCTGCCCCATCCCTGGGAGTGTCCAAGGCCAGGTTAGAGAGTATGCAGAAAGGGACCTGGGGGGACTAATTGGCAGAAAGCTCAACAGGAGCCAAGAGTGTGCCCAGGTGACCAAGAAGGCCAATGGCATCCTGGCCTGGATCCAAACTAGTGTGGCCAGCAGGCCCAGGGCAGTGAGCCTTCCCCTGGACTCTGCCTTGGGGAGGCCACACCTTGAGTGTTGTGTTGAGTTGTGGGCCCCTCAGTTGAGGCAAGAGATTGAGGGGCTGGAGCGGGGCCAGAGAAGAGCAACGAGGCTGGAGAAGGGGGTGGAGCACAAGTGCTGTGGGGAGAGGCTGAGGGAGCTGGGGGTGTTTGTGCTGGAGAAGAGGAGGCTGAGAGGTGACCTCAGCACTGTCTNGGCCCAAGGGTTGGACTTGATGATCTTGGAGGTCTTTTCCAACCCAATCCATTCTATGATTCTGTGATTCGATTCTATGACAGGGCTTGGAGCAACCTGGAATAGGTGAAGGTGTCCCTGCCCATGGCAGGGGGTTGGAACTGGATGATCTTTAAGATCCTTTCCAACCCAAACCATTCTTTCATTCTGTGATCACAGAGGCACAGGTAAGGCTCACCTTGTGTCATCTCTGATTTTCAGTACTTACACTGGGTACAGAACATGAAGGCACACAAGGAAGAGCTCCTGCAACCTCTGCCTTTGGCACATCCCCCCACAGGACAAACCTCAATGAGAACTTGTTCGCAGGAAGGCCTGTCTTCAGCCTTGAATGGAGAGGGCCACTCTAAACATCTATCCATGATCCTTGTCCTCCTTGAGTGATGGGGCAGAGGGAGGAAGCGCTCTCTCTGGCACTCCCAGGATGTCATCCTGAACCCTCCTGAATGCTCCCTCCAGCCAACACAGTGGTGGGTATCAAACCACAGGGATTCAAGCTGTCCCCTCCCTCTGCCACCACACTGCTGCCTGCAGGACTCTCTCAGTGGATCTACTGGGACTTTGACAACAGACTTGCCAGTCAAGGGTCGTACTGCTGGATAAACAATCCCTTGTTCCACTGTGTGATGACTCCCTGCTATGCCAAGGAGCAAGTGGTTCTGTCATCATCATGCACATCCACAGGGCACAACAGCCACTGCCTGAAAATGTGAAAATGATGTACAGAGTGGATTCAAACCTGCAGTCCCAATTGGACTTACAGAAGAAGTTTGAGATTTCTACCTCTTGAATAAGGCAGCCTCCGAACGACTTTTTCAAAGACATTCTTTCTCCATGCAGAATTATTTGTCACCTGGATTTCAAGGTTTGCATGGGATATCTGGAAACCTTGTTCTTGCTGAAGGGTCTGACAGACTTGTTTCCAGCTTACACATTGAGAGTGACCTCTATCCAACAGCTGCTGTCCATCCAGCCATGCCCTCAGCCCCACCTGCTGAGCCAACAGAACACACAAAGTTCAGCTTCACAGCTCCACAGCTGCCCTTCAGCCCCACCAGGCTCATGTGTCAGACCTCCAGTGTGTCTGGGAGAAGTCCTGTGCCTGCACAAAACAGAGCTGCTGTCCAGACACCATCCAGGAATGAAGATCAACAAAGATCAACAGAAGTCCTGTGTCCTGGAGCTTTGTGGTTAAACACCTCACCAGTCAAATTGCTGAAAGAAAGAGCAGAGTAAAAGCATTCAGAGCAAAAAGTGCTGTTATCATTTTTTTTTCAGTGAAAATATACAGCAAAACAAGATGAACAATCAGCTGAACCTGAATTTTGGTTCTGCTGAGCATCAAACAAGAGCAAAGGTGAAATTCCCAGGGAACTTTTACTCTATCCATCCTCCTCCAGCCACTCCTGATCTGCAGAGTATCAGGAGCAGGTGGTGCAGGAGATACTGCCAAGGCTCTCTTGGAAGATATTTTTGAAAACATTAAAAAAATTTCCCTGGAACTATTCTGAGCACTGCAGGCAGCACTTTTACTGCCTCAGAAGGGAATGTGGAAACTTGTATTTCCTCATCAAAACCAAAATTCCTCTGCCTACCCCTGGCCCTGCCTGGACCAGCTGACCCTCAGTGTGGAACAGGCATTATGAGCTGAATTCTTGCTCTGGGGGAATCAGAGCTGAGTTATTGTTCTGTGGCATCAGGAACTGATTCAGTGTGAATGGGAGAAAAAAAAAATCATGGCACAATTACGAGATCCAGCCAGCAATATACTTAAACCCACAACTAAGTTTAAGGCCGTGAATAGTCCCAAATAAAATACCAGTACTGGAGGTACTGGTCTTAAAAGAATAAAACTGGGTTTATGCATTCACTGTAATATATTGTAGAAAGGATGGTGGTTTGAGTTGCCTAATTCCCTGCAGCACTTTGGAGTTTTTGTTTCTAGTTATATTAAACAACTACACTAGGATGAAGAGAGAGTGTCAGGCTCAGCATTGCTGCTCTGTGGTGTGGAGCAAGCAGGAGTTTCACTTCCCAGGACAATGATTGTCCCTTTCTGTACCCTCAGGGAATCCTGCTGAAGGGGAAATGTGCCCCTGGAGTGTCACACAGGAGAGGAAAGCCATGGGTTCATCTGCAACTTCACACCAAATCATTGTTTAATCCTCAGGTAATATCACTTTTTCTATAATTAGATTACCAGTCACAAAATGCTTTGCTAATTCTGTTCTCAGTGTCCTGCCAGTGACATCAATATCATGAGTGATGCAGCCTGAGCTTCCTGCTTGGCATACGAGGCTGTGATGTCAACCCCACTTTTGACAATCAAAGACTGTTATATTGCTGGAATTTGAATAAAAGCAGAAATAAAAGACCTCAAGAACCTTCCCCAATATGTTCCTGTGTAACAAGGCAGGATCAGCTGCTTGGTTTTTGTTCTGAAGATCTTTCTATGATAACCCTCTCCAGGAGTTTATTGCAGGACTTCACTGTCCCCACAGCGAACAGTTCACAACTCTCTTGGTCAGCACTTCTTGTCCTGCCCACCATGGCCATGCAGAGCAGATGATGGTGTCCTGTGTTAGCTGACTCTTTAATAAATTAAGGAACCCACACACACTCACTTTTCCACGCCAGACCCTGTTTCTGAGCCCCCTGCTTGTTGCTCCATCTACTCTGGACACTCCTGAATCAGCTCCCATGGTTGGAGCAAAGCCCAAAGCTGCGCTCCAGCTGCTGCTTCCTGACAGGAGACAGAGGGCTCCTCTTTGTGCTTTGTTCCAAAGAGCTCCAGCTGTTCTCCAGTTGTCCAGCCTGTGTTTGTGTGGCTGTCTGTTCCTTCCTAAGCCTGGCACCTTGTGCTTGTCTTTATCATAGTGCATTTCTGCATTTCTCAAGACCCTTTGGAGCTCTGGCCCTGTCTTTGCAGTCCATCCTTACATGACTCCAATCCAAAATATGAAATATATCCTTTCTGGCCCACTGAAAATGTGAATAACACACCAGATCTCACATAACATCTTTTACACCTTCCAGGTGAATCTCTGAAATACTTTGCACTCAGTCCTTTATAGCTCCATATATATAATATTTCCTTGCCTTGCTTATCCTCATGTCCTTCACATCAAAAATCCAACTAAAGTCACAATGTGAAGGGTTTCTCCTCTATCCCAAAGCCTGTTACTCTGCCACAAGGAAATGAGATTGATTTGCCATGTTTTACTTCTCACAAATCCATGTTGACTGTCCCTAATCTCCTTGTTTTCTCTCACATGCTTACAAATTGTTTCATTATTTGTTCCAGGATTTTTCAGAAATTGAAGGTAAGCTGATGAGTCTGTACTTCCCTCAACTCATCCAATGGGATGAAGTTCAACAAGGCCAAGTGCAGGTCCTGCCCTTTGGCCACACCAACCCCTGCAGCGCTCCAGGCTGGGCACAGAGTGGCTGGAGAGCAGCCAGGCAGAAAGGGACCTGGGGGGACTGAGGGACAGGAAGCTCAAGAGGAGCCAAGAGTGTGCCCAGGTGGCCAAGAAGGCCAATGGCATCCTGGCCTGGATCAAAATTAGCATGGCCAGCAGGCCCAGGGCAGTGAGCCTTCCCCTGGACTCTGCCTTGGGGAGGCCACACCTTGAGTGTTGTGTTGAGTTCTGGGCCCCTGAGTTGAGGCAAGAGATTGAGGGGCTGGAGCGGGGCCAGAGAAGAGCAACGAGGCTGGAGAAGGGAGTGGAGCACAAGTGCTGTGGGGAGAGGCTGAGGGAGCTGGGGGTGTTTGTGCTGGAGAAGAGGAGGCTCAGAGGTGACCTCAGCACTGTCTGGAACTGCCTGAAGGGAAGTTGTGGCCGGGTGGGGGTTGGTCTCTTCTCCCAGGCACTCAGCAATAGGACAAGGGGGCACGGGGGGCTCAAGCTCTGCCAGGGGAAATTGAAGTTGGAGAGCAGAAAAAACTTCTTTGCAGAGAGAGTGCTCAGGCATTGGAATGGGCTGCCCAGAGAGGGGGTGGATTCCCCATCCCTGGAGGTTTTTCAGCTGAGCTTGGCCGTGGCACTGAGTGCCATGATGTGGTAAAGGGACTGGAGTTGGCCCAAGCGTTGGACTTGGTCTTTTCCAACCCAATCCATTCTATCATTCTATGAACTCCATCTTTCAACCCTACCCTTTTTTACTAAGTTTCCATCCTCACCATTTACATCCTCCATAGTTTTTAATGTTACTTATTGCTGCAAATATTTCACAGCAAAGGGAATCTATCAGCAAAACATCAACTAGCAGACCTTCTAAAAAGATTATTACACTTTAATGACCTGATACATTAAATGATATTTTGAACAACTTTAGGCAGATAATTACTGGGTTTGGCATTTTTTTTCAAAATATTGTAGTTTTGGTCTGACTATTGTAGAGCTTTCAGCAAGCTCACTTGCAGCATCACATGATTTATTAATATGCTGTAACTGTGTCTTCTCCCTTTGCTTGGCAGCCACGAACCAAACCCAGCTGAAGTGGTCCAACTGAGCCTGAAACTGCTGATGGGTGTTATTGCAAGAAAGTAGGCCTGAATTTCCTGCCAGTGTGCTCCTTTCCCACAATAAAGTGGGATGGGTCAGTGTGTGGGTGAGCAGTTCCTGCAATAAGATCAACATATTGACTTGCTCAAGTGCAAATCCCTCCTTGTGCAACGCTGAGGGCACGGAACTGTGATGGGGTGAACAAGGAGCTGGATGAGGAAGCCAAACATGCCTAATCCTCACAGCATTTTCCCTTGCTGTGCCAGGGACTGCTTTTAGTGGAGCTGGGTCTGCACACACCAGCTGAGAGCTCCTCAGCTTTGCAGCCAAACATTGAGCTTTCCCGGACACCACATTTGCAGCTGCCCCTGAACTCTTCCTTCTCTTCCCATTCTCAATAAAGGTTTGGGAGGAGAAGAGCTGTCCCCAGCTATTCACAGTGCAGTGCATCATTTTAAATTAATCATTGCCCATTAGGTTCTCAGGCCAGATGCCAGGCTCAGTGGAATCAATCCTCTCCCATGAAATCACCTCTAAAGAAGGATCTCTGCTCTTAAGTGCCTTTCCAGTGAGTTTCTAAGAACACATCAAACCTGGTTCAACAGAAAGAGATTCCTTCTGCTCTATCCATTGTTTTTTTTCAATACTACTGAGGGGTACTGTGACCCCATGAGACAAGGAGAAGTCTTGGCAGGGTAGCAAAGACAGAAGGGAACTCTTCCTGAGCAGCTTAGGAGCACCTTACTAGAATCATAGAATCATAGAATAGATTGGCTTGGAAAAGACCTCCAAGATCATCAAGTCCAACCCTTGGTGCATCTCCAGTAGTAGATCATGGCACTCAGTGCCACGGCCAATCTCAGTTTAAAAAGGAGAGGTTATGGACACATCTTTTCCTCCTGATGCTGAGTCACGATTTCTTCCTGCCACTGACAGCAGGCACGGGAAAGAGAGGTCAGCTCCCACTTAGTGAGCAAAGACTCACCTATAGCAGGAACAAAAAGGTAAGACCAAAAAATGCCATAAATATTGCCATGATTGACTCATCCTTTACAGATCCCTTTTTGTTTTCTTTTTTCTTTTTTTTTTTTTTAACTTGTCAAGCCTCTCTCACTGTCATTTCACACTTGGTTTCAAAGCAGCTAGAGAGTGGAAATGGCAATTCTCCTGCTGTATTGATCTCGACACCACGAGTCCTTGTCTCACACGGAGAAAAATGTCACTGCTGTCAGAAGAGATGCAGGCAGTGACTTTTGCATCTTCCTCTGGTAAAACAAACTTGGTTTGTGGCACGGGGTCACTGCCTTGGGAATCGCAGAGACGCCGGAGTGCTGTACAACACTCCCCTCTTGTGATTCCTCTCGTTACAACACTTTGTAAACCGCAGCGTTCCCAGATTAACCATTTCACATGGAAGATTCCCTCTCGGAGCACAAATCCTACCCTTAACCAGGTTTGCTCAGCAGGAACTGAACCACTCAATTAGATACATACACATACACTTTGGTGTTACTGAATCCCTTTTTCCCTAAGCATATAACCTTATGTAATTCTTTATATGATTCCCTCTGTGCTGCTTCAGGATCTTGGACAGTCCTGGTATTCCACCTCTGCCAGCACATGTTGCATTTGCTCTCAAAATGCAGAGTTCAGGGCAGAAAGATGCCTGTACATTTTTGCTGTTATCTTGTATTTATTTTTGCTGCTGGCCACTGACTGCTCTATCTCAAAGCTGTCCCTGAGCCCAAACGGGCAAACCCTGAGGAACTGGGACACCCTCAAGGCCATAACACTGACAAGGCCCACAAAAAGCTTTCACTTGCCTACCTGAAAGAGCAGATTCCAAAATATCTCATTTATTTTTGACTTGGATAAGCAGAAAGGAAAAAGAGACTTAATTTTATTACTCAGAGCTCAAGTGACATCCTCACTGTTGCACAATGAGTAACTTCTTTAAAGAATCACTGTTTGATAGGCAACATGTTTCTCTTCCATGTCAAATGCTCATGTCAAACTACTTCCCCTGCTCTGAGGAAAATAAAAAGCTTCTCTGTCAAGCATTACTGCTCTTACATTTTATTGCTCTGATGAAGTACAGCTCAATATTTTGTTCCCAACATCCTTATTTCTGGCGCAGCTGGGATGTCACTTTATTACGACAGGGAACATGGCATGTTTAGATGCCCATTTTCCACCTTAATACCTTGAGGTCAGACCTAATGCAGAGTAACTGGGAAATTAAATCAATGTGTTGCCTTAAGTACTGACAAGAAGAATCATAGAATCATAGAATGGATTGGGTTGGAAAAGACCTCCAAGATCATCAAGTCCAACCCTTGGTCCCACTCCACTCCCTTTACCAGATCATGGCACTCAGTGCCACGGCCAAGCTCACCTTAAAAACCTCCAGGGATGGGGAATCCACCCCCTCTCTGGGCAGCCCATTCCAATGCCTGAGCACTCTCTCTGCAAAGAATTTCTACCTGATGTCCAACTTCAATTTCCCCTGGCAGAGCTTGAGCCCGTGCCCCCTTGTCCTATTGCTGAGTGCCTGGGAGAAGAGACCAACCCCCACCTGGCCACAACTTCCCTTCAGGTAGTTCTAGACAGTGCTGAGGTCACCTCTGAGCCTCCTCTTCTCCAGGCTAAACACCCCCAGCTCCCTCAGTCTCTCCCCATAGGACTTATGCTCCAGTCCCTTCACCAGCTTTGTTGCTCTTCAAGAAGAGGGATGCCACCAGCAGCCCCGTTTCTTTTCACAGAGAACAGAATTCAGTTTCCCAAGTATGCTGTGTTGCTGATTCCTTAACAAATAAATTATCAATAGAAACCTCCAAGGTCATGGAGTTACTGAACAAAGAATGACCAACAGGGAGGGCTGTGGTCGAGCCCCATCCCTGCCTCAGAAGGTGTGGTTTGCAATGGCATGAGGGTGCCCAGGGCTGCTGCATGTTCAAAAAGTATTGACAGGAAAACTAAGGAGTAAAATGCACCTAAAGCTATTAAAAAAAATCAAGTGTGACTTCTGGTTGAGAAAATTAATTTAAAAGCTGTTGTTGTCATAATAAAGACAAGAAATAAGGCAATCTTGGGCACAGTGGGCACTCACACTGAGAACATTTCAGCAGTGGCCACAGAATCACAGAATCATGGAATGGTTTGGGTTGGAAGGGACCTCAAACACCATCTCATTCTAACTCTTTGCCACAGGCAGGGACACCTTCCACTAGACCAGGCTACCCCACCTCACTTCAGAGGGTTACAGTGGGTGTATCGGCCTGAGACGAACTAATTATGTCCAATTCCTTTTATTTAACGGGCTGATGCCACCTCCAAAGCACAATTCCCCTGACTTGCTTTAGAAGTGTCCCTCAGGATGAGCTGAATCCCACCACAGGAATGCCTTTTCCTCTCCATGGACGTGAAGGGGAATCAAAGGCACCACTCAGAGGTGCCTGACCTACCACACCTGCCCTTGGTCAGACAGATCCCAGCTATGGACACGAACTGTTGGGATTAACATCACAACCAGGACCTTCTGAGTTTGGAGGTGGTTTCACAGATATTGGAAGTGGGACACAGAATGTTACCAGTGTGTTACAGAGTGCACAAGAGAGGCTTTTTTCCATGGGACCTGTAACCTCATTGTGGGAAATACAGTGTTCTCATGATAAGCTAGATCATCTTCACCCCCTCTAACAATGCTTTCTGGCCTGGATCATCTCCTTCACACAGACATCACCCTCACATGTGGCTCTGACACTCTCAATCTCGCTGCTGCAACATGGCAAAGGAGAACAGAATTTGGGCCAGCCCTGCACTGACAACACATTTGTTTGCTCTTGCTGTTTAAACTACCCAAGGACTGGGAACTTGTGCCAGAGAAATTCCATCAGGCCCACAAGTGTCCTTTGGTGCCTGAAAACACACATCAAAAAACCCCCTGAACACAATTATGGATGTGAGCACCTCTGTGGAGCAGATGGAAGTGTCTAAAAATAAATCTGCAGAGCAACTGCAGGACACAAAGCCATGATGGAGAGAGACAATCTGCAATGATCGTCTGAATCACAAAATAACCTTAGGATGGTTTGGGTTGGAAGGGACTTTTAAGATCATCCAGTTCCAACCCCCTGTCATGGACAGGGACACCTTCCACTAGACCAGGCTGCTCCAAGCTCCATCCAACCTGTCCTTGAACACTCTCAGGGATGGGAAAATAGAACCTTGGAAAAGAACAAATAAATATTTAAGCATACAGAGACCCATTTCTTTCTCAAAATATAAGTATTTCCATCATTAATTACTTTGAATTAAAAGCCTTATAATTCCCTCACTTTCCAACAGGTCTTTTACTCTCTTCCCACTCTCCTTCAGCTCTCAGCAGTTCATAAACAGGAGCCTGTAAGCCCACGCTATTTATTCTTCCTAATTAAAGAATCCTGTTAGGACACGTAGAGCAGTTGCTGGATTTTCCTTTTAAGCCCAGACCTGTCACTTCCATGAAAAATAACTCTAGCAAATGAAAGCAAGTCTTAAAAGGGCACAGCAAAACTTCGTGTGAGAGAAGGAAAAAACCACTATTTCTCTGCTTTTTGAGGGTCCTTGTGTGCACATTAATAGAATCCTCACATCTAAAGGACTTGTTTGTTGCTGTGGTATCTGGTAACACTCTTAAAAGAGATTATTCAAGGCAGAGGTGGCTTGAGACTTCTTTCAGCTTTGTTGAATTTGCACTGTTATCAGTCACACAAGGCAGCCCAAGGCCTGCCTTGGCCTATCCAGGCAGGAATGAGGTCCTGGATGGAAAAGCAACACCCCCTGCATTCCCATCTGCAACAGAGTGCCACCAAAACACCCCTGGCACCTGTCCCCAGACTAAACACCGCTGGCACTGTCCTTGTGGGCAGCCTGGTCAGGCTGGGGCTGATCAGACAAAGCAGCACAGACAGTAACACGTGCTGGGCACTGCTGGGGACACTCTTCAGCTCTGGGGGCAGTTCTGGGCCCCTCAGTGCAGAGAGGCCATTGAGGGGCTGGAGAGAGTCCAGAGAAGAGGAAGGGTCTGGAGCACCAGGAGCAGCTGAAGGAGCTGGGGGGGCTCAGCCTGGAGAAAAGGAGGGTCAGGGGGGACTTTCCTGCTCTCTGCAACTCCCTGACATGAGGAGGGGAGTCAGGCAGGGAAGGTAACAAGGGGCAGGATGAGAGGACATTGCCTTAAGATGTGCCAAGGAGGTTTAGGTTGGACGTCAGGAAGATTTTTTTCACAGAAAGGGTGATTAGACATTGGAATGGGCTGCCTAAGGAGGTGGTGGAGTCCCCATCCCTGGAGGTGTGTAAGAAAAGAGACATTAAACTATTCCAGAGTGAGGACATGAGGATGGGGAAGGGCCCAGAGGGGAAGTGTGTGAGGACACTGAGGGCACTTGGTGTGTTCAGATGGAGAAGAGGAGGCGGAGGGGAAATTGAAGTTGGAGATCAGAAACAAATTCTTTGCAGAGAGAGTGCTCAGGCATTGGAATGGGCTGCCCAGAGAGGGGGTGGATTCCCCATCCCTGGAGGTTTTTAAGGTGAGATTGGCCGTGGCACTGAGTGCCATGATCTGGTAAACGGAGTGGAGTTGGAGCAAGGGTTGGACTTGATGATCTCGGAGCTCTTTTCCAACCCAATCCATTCTATCATTCTATGATTCTAAGAGGAGGCTGAGGGGAGACCTCAGTGCAGGTACAACCTCCTCAACAGGGGCAGAGCAGGGGCAGGCACTGCTCTCTGCTCTGTGGGGACCAGGGACAGCACCCAGAGAATGGCATGAGGCTAAATCAGGGAAGGTTTAGGCTGGATCTCAGGAAAAGGCTCTTCCCCAGAGGCTAGTGGGCTCTGAACAGGCTCCCCAGGGAAATGGTTGTGGCCCCAAGGCTAGAGAGCTCCAGGAGTGTTTGGACAACACTCATGGGCAGGGTGGGATTGTTGGGGTGTCTGTGCAGGGCAGGAGTTGGAGTCTGATCCCTGTGGGTCCTTCCCAGCTCAGGATCCTGTATGATCCTGTCACTCTGTGAGACTGGAGGTGGCACTGAGTGGCACAGCCTGGTTCACACGGTGGTGTTTGCTCAGGCTGGACTTGGTGACCGCAGAGGTCTTTTCTGACCCAACTGATTGTGACTTTGTGACTCTGTCTCTGAAACTCTTGTGATTTGGTGACTGATTCTGTCTCTGTTCCTGTGTCTCTGTGTCTGTCCCCCTATTGCTGTGCCCCCTGTTCCTGTCTCCCTCTGTCTGTTTCCCTCAGTCTGTCCCTCTGTATCGCTCTGTCCCTGTACCCCATATCCCTGTATCCCGGGTATTCCCGCTACCCCTGTGTCCGTATCCCGCTATCCCTGTATCTCACTCTCCCTGTACCCCGCTATCCTGCTGTCCCTGCATCCCGCTATCCCTGTATTCCCGTGTCCCGCTATCCCACTGTCTCTGTATCCCACTCTCCCTGTACCCCCGTACCCCGTTATCCCTGTATCCCTCTATCCCCGTACCCCGATATCCCTGTACCCTGTATCCTGCTCTCCCTGTACCCCTGTACCCCGCACCCA
>VWZD01025248.1:956154-1038688 GCA_013396695.1 Sakesphorus luctuosus
CTTATTTTATTTTTTCTTATTTTATTTTTCCTTATTTTATTTTTCCTTATTTTATTTTTCCTTATTTTATTTTTCCTTATTTTATTTATTTTCCCTTTTCAACCACATGTGTTTTTGCCTTTAGACTTTGTGGAATAACAATGTGGTTCTCTCCAGGACAATTCATTCATTGCTAATTGTAAGTTTGTTGGAATGTAACAAAGAAATAAGTCTTCTAGTCATACTAATACTTTCAGAGATGATTTAAAAATTAAGTTTATCTTCTCATAGCCTCATGCAAGCAGATGTTGTGTGGCTGTTTCACTTAGAGATGCATTTTTGGTGGCACTAAACTGAGCTGGCTCCGTGTGTGTTTGTCTTTAAGGCCATGGTAGGGGAGGAGTGTGTAGGTGCCATCGTCTGCAAGCTGGATATGCACAAAAAGATGTTCCGCAGAGGTTATATAGCCATGTTAGCAGTGGATTCCAAATACAGAAGAAAAGGAATTGGTAAGAAGAGCCTCTTTTGTTCTTTCTTGCTTCAATCCTGTCGTTGGGATAACTGTAACTGTCACAGAGATTTGAGCTGAACTGAACTGGGAGTTTGTGTGTCATCCCCTCCTTGCTCAGCCACAGGAGCTCCCCAGTGGCTCTTCTGATTCTGTTAAAATAACCTGAAGTGCCCTTTGAGGTTCACACCTGGGATATGATAAAGCCAAAAAGAAATGCAGTGAGCAGCCCCTGACCTCTTCCTATTACCCCTGTCAAATCACACCACTGGGAATTGCTTTGTGTTTTTACATGTGCCCTTATCACTGTATTTCCATGTTGTGTTCAGTCTCTTCTTTCCAGTGAACTTATTCCCTGGCTTCTCCCTATAAATTATGCATTTATTGCCCGTCAGGGAGAATGTATGGAGCTCATTATTGTATTAATAAGTGAAGAAAAATAGCTGTGTATTGTTACTTGAGTGATTGAAATGGAGATCTGTTCTGCTGGGAAGTTACATGGTACAGAAATCACTCTTGGCAGGGAGTTTGCCCTCCCTCATTAATCAGTTTTGCCCTGATGAAGGGATTTTCATTCTGACACCGGTTATCCAAGTTGGATTAATTAAAGATCTGTTCTTGTGGAACACAGGTTTTTTTTTCGTGCTGGTTATTGTGAAATTACATTTTGGAACATATTTTTAACTTCAAGCCACACGTCAGCTTTAAAGCTTAGAAATGTTTCACCACTCATTGACACTGAACAGCTCATACTTGTGTGGTTAAGGACAGAAAATGACTTCCAACCGAAAAGCACAGTGATACATTGCAGAATGCACCTCTGTGCTTGCTCTCTTCAAAAAATAACCTCCAAGAAGCTTGAAATGTGTGTATTGCCAGGACTAGTCAAGCATGTGCAGGTTTTTTTCTCGCCAGTGCAATTCAAAGGCCATTGTTGGTTTCTGTGGTGGAGCAGAGGGAAAAGGATCCTGAGCAATCCCTGTCTCTCCTTCCCTTTTAGCTGAGTCATGAAGGAGCCTGCCAGAATTTAATTGCAGGTGCTTGGATTCATAAGTAAATAAGAACTGTTATTATGAAGATCTCTGCAAGACTTTCCCTTGGCTTTAGTCAGTTGGTTATGCTAGAATTATATAAACAGAATTTATCTTTAAAGCCTTGCTTACTTTGGCATTATATATGTTGAGTTTTCCTGTGTTTGCCACCTTGCTGTTTCTCAAAGTGTGCTGTTAATCTGAAGATCTGCTTTAAATGTAGTTTAATAATACATTCCATGAAAATCTTAATTATTAAAGTTTTGAGAACACTTTAAAACAGTCTCTAGATTCCTTGGGGTTTTTTTTCCTTTTCCTTAGCCTTCTTATGGAAGTGAGATTTATGCAATTTCATTGAACAGCAGTTTTTTCCACTAATAACTTTGAAATCAACTTTCAATTTCACCCCAATTCTACAGACAGGTAGGGACATCACATTTGTAGAACTGTTGTGAAATAGATGAAAAATAATAATAAAAAAATTAAATTAATGCTTGACTGAGGGGAAGGGATGGGCTTCAACAATATTATTAGATATTAGCAAATCCAAAGGGGATTGAGCCACAAGAAAAGTGGTTTCATAAGTTCTGTTACTAATAGAAGTATTTGGTTTAGTAAGAGGAAATTCCCTTGGAAGATGAATGTCCTTCAAGTACACGCCAGCAGATTTTGACTTTAAATGCAACAAAAAGGAATGAATCACATCTTGGAAGGCTATATATAACACTGTGTTAAGCATAGCAGCCTGTTTCTAATATCCTTGTGTTAGAAGAATCTTGCACTTAAGCTGAGTCTCTGGATAACTTCAAGGATTATTTTAAGGTTCAGACTTGAGGCTGCAGCTTGATTGCAACTTCTTGGGTGTTTCTTTCCTCCCTGCCCTCCCCAGGTGTCATGTCCTGTAGGTAGTACATATTACTCATGTATAAATTAGCATTTTTTTGCATTTTTTTGCTGCTCTGACACTGAAATCTGTGTTTCAGGTACAAACTTGGTTAAGAAAGCTATTTATGCTATGGTTGAAGGAGATTGTGATGAGGTAAGATTTTTCTAATCAAACACTTTCATCATGTAAATGGTTTGCATTCTCTTACATGTGCATTGATTTCACAGGTTTTTCTTCTACAGGAGGTGGGAGATGGTTTGGAAAAAAGTTCTTTATAGTAAAAAGGGGGAAAATGGCTCAAATAGGTGGCAGGTTTTGTAAATTTAGTAAGGGCTGGAATTCAGCATTTCAGGTGGTGTGTTACTTTGTGAAGCTGCCTCAGCCTTCCCTCCCAGGCACATTTTCCTGCAGGGCTCTGGTTTCAGGAGCTGCTGAGCAGTGTGACAGGGTGGTGTGTGTATTCCTGCCATCCTCCAAAGCACATGGGGCTCCTGGAACCGTCTGCTGGAGTGTGGGGTTATCCCATCAGGCTGCTCTGACCCTGCACGAGCAGGGCTGGAGTGATTCAGCATGTCAAAAACTGGGAAGGGAAGTGACTGGCAAACTTTCCCTGGCCTAAATGTTAATAATCTCTTACCACATTACAGTCTTTACTCTTTTCTTACATTTATTTAAAGCAGCTCTCCATCCTTATGTGCTTAACTTGTGAGGAGCTCTCCCTGCATCCATTGTCCTCATCAGCTTATCTGTGCCTTTCCCTCCCATCATTGTTGGCCCGTTCCTGATCTGTGAGCACCACCGGCTCCTATCGGTGTGTCACAGTTAAGGAGCCTTTGATCTCTCTGTTATCTCGTTTCAGCTGCTCCCTCCATTGTCCCCCTGCCCCCTGGTGAAGCTTCTTATACAAAGCTGCAATTTGTGGCACGGGACTTCTGGCACATCCTCTGTTTATTTTCCCACTTGTTGCCTCTTGCAGCATCCCTGCCCGTGTTCTGACTTCATTCATTGAGATTATTTATTTTTCCTCTCAGTTTCCTTCATGCCTCCACTTACTGGTGTCTTTTTTTCCCCCCTCTCTAACTGATGTTGTACTGGGGCAATACTGTTCAACATGTAATTATTATAATTTATTTGTTTTGCTGCTTCTCTCATGGTGTGTAACATGCTTTGCTCTCATCTTTTTTTACTACTTACTACATTGAACTAATCAAAAAAATGTTGCTTTGCTTGTTTTCCCCATTGCTTTCCACTCTGGTGTTGATTTGCCATTGCTAGAGTAGTCAACATTAAAAAAAATTGCAAAATAATGTAAGATTAGTGACCACATCACAGCTGGAGGATTGAGATGCAGAGAAGAGAAGTGAATTGCCCACTTGTTAGAGAGCCACGAGCACAAGTGGCTGTTTCTACCCAAGCTCTGAGTTGCAGTAATTACTCTCTGGTTTCTGATTGTGTGATTGCTGTACCTTCATTTCTGATTTGCACTGATACATCTCCTGTATCTTTCTGGGGGTTTTTTCTACCACTGTTATATTAATCCAAGAGCCCTTCTTGCTGGTTTTTATCATCATAAAAATAAAATAAATGTGAGGAGGCCTCATCAAGTCTTAGTCACAGATTTTCATGTCTGGTGCTGTATAAATGCCTTGGGGGGCAGAGGGCATGTCCCAGATACTCTTTCTGTCCCTCTTTATTTGAAGGCCCTACAGTTCAAACACCTTGAATGTTCAGTTCCAGTTGGGAATCTGTGACTCTCTTTGTTGGATGATGATTCCAAACTCATTATTCCCTGCTTTTTGGGGATTTCTGCATCAGCTGAGTGTTGTGCTGGTGCAGAACTTTGAACTAACGACACTGATTTATTAATTAATTTTTTTTCCACATTTAGGTTATCCACAGCCAAACAGCCAGTGTTTTCATGGGGGGTTTTTAATTATTATTTTTTTTATTTTTTATTTTGCCACCAAGTGTGGGCTTCCTCCACACACACATGGTGCAAAATAATGATGTTGGTCACTTGTACCACGTGGGTTTTCAGAGTCTGGAAAACCCCATTAAAAGTTCTGTGCAACTCTTGCCCTCCCCAGTTTTTGTCAGGAGATCAGTTTCTGGTTAATTGATGCTTAAAGCTGATCAAACATGAAGTAATGCATCACAGTAATTTGTCTGCATGAGATGTGTGAATAGTTTAATCATCCCTGCTGCTCTTAACGTATTTTCTTACATCTTTTAATAAAACCAGAAGCATGATGAAAATAAAAAGATGCTGCTCCCTGAGATAAGATGAACTGCAACTTAAAATAAAAAAGCTATTTTCTGAAACCTGCTTGGAATAGGATTAAAAACATAAATATGCAGCTGTGGGTGTCATGAAAAGTTTCCAAAGGCTGCTTGAAGACTCTTCCCTTCAGTCTAATTATGGAATAGATGCAGTAAATAGACTTAATTTTAATAACTTATGATAAATGCTTCATTCAGTGTGTTGCCCTTCAAAGTAACACAAACTGGACTGTTGAGGTATAAACATTGAGTTTTGAAACATAAAGAGTTTATACAACAGCATAGATGACAATCTTGACAAATCACTAGTAGTGTGTGGCATTTCAGATATTTTAGTGATGCTCAAATGTTTTAGTGATTAAGAGTATTTGGGGTTTTTTATTGGGAATAAACTAAGCCAGGCCTGTGGAACAAGTGATTTACAGTGTGAGCTCCTGTGGTCAGCCACTGCCTAAGAGCAGTTTGTGCTGGATTCCAGCCCTCAGAGCTGAGGGAAAACCCTTGCCCAGGGCTGGTTTCTCAGAGCAGGCTGTGGGCTGGGAAGGGAAGAGGTGAATTGGCTGCAATGGAATCCGGGTGGAAGGGGAGGAGCTGCCCATGGAGCTGCCCTGGCCTACATTGGAACAGAACCCAGGGCAGTGATCTGAGCCCGGGGGTGGTGAGTGAGCAGAAATAACCTTCAGGCCTGAGGACAGCACAGCCTGCTTGGAGCTGGAGTGTCTGCAGATAACAGTACAAAACTTGGGGATCTTTGATTTTTTTTTTTAATTTTTTTTAACCTTTGTGACTTTCTCAGGCATTTGATGTTAATGAGTTCTAATATTTGGGGTAGTGAACTTTGAAGGCCCTGAGTTTCCAACAGATCACAGTGATTTAGGATAAGCACAGGCTGGTTGCATAGGAAAGGTGAACTATGGAGATAAATCAGGTGAAGGTGAATAGTTTTGCTCCCAACTCCCAAGTTTTGAAACGTTTTTTCTTCCAGTTTAAAAAAGGAAAGCATTGCTGAGTGCAGCAAGGTGGTATCTGCTTCTTTTTCTACATTTGCTTCACTGACAAGCAATTTTCCAAAATTGTACTGCTGAAGACCTTCCTGTGGAATTGTTTTACATCCCTTAATTACAATTAGAAAGGAGGAGTCGTTCATTCATATGTAGGTTTTCCATCTGTAACAAATGACTGAGTTATCTGCACACATTCATGTTACTGAAATAATGTACCATGCAACGGGTAACTAATCAAAGTGAGACTCTGGGGGACTCATAAAATGGTTTTTAAAACAAAATGTAGAACCTGAGAAGGAATTGTGAATTCCTGTTGAAACTTGAGGTTGATTTAAAGTGAGGTTTTTTTGACCACACCAGTGACATGTTGACACTGGTGTAATTGGAATTCAGTACCACACTAGTAAAAATCAAATGTGTTTTATAGGATGTATTTTTATAGAATCCTATTTGAAATCCTTACATTATTAATATTTTTGGTTTTTTCCTTAATGTATAAATCACCTAAAAAGTGTTATATTTTGGGCACTGCCTTTCTTTAAAAGACAAGGCAGTTAAATTGATGAAGGGCACTGGACAAGGCCCCATAAGTTGAGTCTGATGATGTGTCAGACTTAAAAGTAAGAATAGTGAGTGCTGGGAGCACTTTCTTCATTGGCTTGTTTGGCTTGGCTGTGTCCTTTCCATGACTTGGTTTTTAAAGCTGAGTTCATTCAGAGTTTGAAGAAGCAAGGAAGCTTCACCACTCCATTTATCTTCAGTTTAGGAATCTATTCAAGGTATGAAAATGTAGTACCAAGAAACATTGCACTCTACTCACAGTATAGAACTTTTCTTGCTTCTAAACCCAGTTAGAATTGAGCTAAAAGATTAGGTTTACAAAATTTAGGATAAAAGAGGAAGTAACAACCTTCAGAAAGTTGCCACTTGAACAAAAAGTGCTGTTAAGTCCAATGCTTTGTTGCTCTCCAGGGGGGATGTAATTGTTTTATCAGAGAATACAACAGGCATGTGTGTGTAGAACAAAATTGACCCCAGAAGAGCAGAAATAAATGTAATGATTGAAAGCTCAGAGCTTCACTGAAAGTCTCACACAGGAAGAGGTGCATTCTTCACCAAAGAAAGCTAATGAAATTTGAATAAAATATGCCTGTGTTTCCTTGTTAGGTCATAGAAACCTGTCTTTAGCTGCAGTACCTTGAGATCAGGGAATTACTTTTCACTCTGCTGAGACATCCTTAGAAATACCAGAGCAAATCTCCTGCATTTGCTTTCAAGATGAGCATTCACTCAGGTAGTGGGATTCCAACAAACCTGTATTTCAACATTTAACCACTCCCTCCAGTTCAGCCACCTGCAGTGTTGGAAGGGGTTTAGCATTGCAAGGTGTTGGAGCTGAGTAGAGACTGGTTATGTCACTGTGCCAGGTCACTAAACTTCTGAGAGTGAATGCCATTTGGAGCTAAGAATTCAAATAATCTTCTGCACAGTGCTTGGGTCACATTTCCTCTCTGGCATTAAATATTTTCGTTTTTAATTTGAATTCAGGAGTTGTACAGTGTGGAGAAAATAGGGCTCTCCAGGAAAATTATTGTGCTTCCATTATTAGTTATAAATGAATAGTTATCCATTGTAATGGGGAAGGATGTTAAGAGGGCTCCAAGTCACAAGACTTGATAGTTAGTTCTGTTCTGTGAAGTGCCAGCTAGAGAAATTCAATCTCTAATTCCTGCCATAAGACTAAGAATTGAATTAGGTTGTCTTAAGTGTACAGCTCTGCCCTGCTGTAATTTAAGAACTCTGATGATTAATATTTTAATATGTGACTCTTGGTTCCTTTTTGTAAAACGAGCTGCTGCCAAGCCTTGCCTTGTTCATTGGGTTGTTTTTTGTTCTTTCAACATCCTACACTGAGAAACACAGGTGGATTTAGCCACTGGAATGTGGTTAGAGTGGCTTGAAACTTGAGTCAAATGTATACATTAAATGGGTTTTCAGATCTCATTGAGGGTGAGCAGTCTAAGCACTGCCTGTCTCCCTCTTTCACACTGGTTTAGCCACTCCTCAGGCTGCAGGAAACAAACCCCACAGAGAGAAAAAGGGAAGGTTTTCTGCCAGGAGGCTCTGGAATAGCTCAGGCACCAGCCTGGTGAGCTGGCAGGAGAGCTGAGGGGGAATGGCAGTGGGGGCATAGAGGCCAGAAAGCAGATTGACTTCAACTGCTCTACAAAGCCAGGCTGAAACTCCTGTATTTCCATTCCATGCTCTCTCTCTACAGTGACCATCAGCTCCTGTTTGATGTGTGAGTGTTCATTGTCAGCTCAGTAGTTCAGCCTGTGCTCTTGTGCAACCAGGACCTGTGCTCAGGAGCAGAATCCTTAAACAGATGACTTAGACAGCAGTGAAGAGGCAGAACAAGTTTTTATTATGTGGAGGGAGTGCAGGGATAACCAGTTGTGCCAGAGCTCTGTCCAGTGCATGTGGAGAAAAGAGGGAGAAACAATTCAGTGTGACATACTTGATTTCAGTAATTAATGTCTTGTTAGTGCCAGTGTAGTTTCTTGCCTGCACTTGAGACTTCTGGGGCAGTTTCAGGCCTTGCTTAATTTGAACTACCCACTTGGATTTGGTCTGAGTTATTGCTGACAGGTGTCCTTGCATTGGGATCTTACCAACCCAGAGGGAAAAGCTGCTCTTTCTTCCTGCTCTGCACTCTGGTTTACCAGAGTGTGGGGTGTTTGTTGGTGCACAGGCTGGACGGGCCCTGAGCAGCCTGGTCTGGGGAAAGGTGTCCCTGCCCACAGCAGGGGATGGAATGAGATGAGCTCTGAGTTCCCTTCCAACCCAAACCATTCTGGAATACTTTTATTGGGAGCAAATACTCATTGCAAACATTGGACCTGACAGCTTGTGTCAATCTGAAGCTTTTATCTAGGTCTAAGTCTTAACAGATTAGAGGTCAAAGATATTAAATAATTAAACAAATCCTCATGTGCCAAGTTCTTGTGACGTGCAGAAGTTCAGTTGCTCGTTCAAAGGGTGTTTTGGATCCCAACCTCTTTAATGACGTGGATTTGGGGTGTGGTTTTCTTGAAGGGGAGATGTTGAGAGATGGGGGTTGTTTGGGCTTTGTTTGTTGATGTGTTTTTTATCCTGGTTATAAGGTGGTGAGTTGAAATACAATTTACAGCCAGGAACTAAAATCTTGACGTGTTGTTTACAATTACAGTTGTTGATTAACTGCTGGGTTGTTTTTTTTTTAATGTGGGAATGGATGCTTGATGTAGGAATGAATGCCTAATGTGGAGGACCCTGAGGTGAGCTCAGTTGGGTAAAACTTGGCTGTAATAATGCCAAGGTCATGGGTTCAATCCCCTGTGTGGGCCATTGACTTAAGAGTTGGACTCAATGATCCTTGTGGGTCCCTCCCAACTCAGAATAGTCTGGGATTCTGGGAAATGGATGCCTAATGTGGAAATATTGCCTCATTAAGTAAGGATATAAGAAGGAGTTAATTCCACTCATTGCTAATAAATGGACCTTTAAATAAAACCTTTGAAACAGGTTCAGTAGTCACATATTTGCATTTCCTTACTAAACTAACACGATGTGCTTTTTTTCTCTCTCTTGTCTTCTCTTCCCCTTCAAGGTTGTATTGGAAACAGAAATCACAAATAAGTCTGCTTTGAAACTTTATGAGAACCTTGGTTTTGTGCGAGACAAGAGGCTGTTCAGATACTATTTAAACGGAGTTGATGCACTGCGTCTGAAACTGTGGCTGCGTTAGAGAGGCCTGGCACGGAGCGGGCACGGCCCGGCAGCGCAGAGGCGGCCTTGGCACGCACTGCAATCGGCCCAAATTGCTTTGCAGGTGGACTCAGTGATTCCCATGCAGCTCTTCAAACCTGTCAGTGTCCCATTGAGTGTCGCACATAACTCGTTGCACTTTGGCATGGCGCGTTATTCCCGAATTAAAGCCGGTTCTTTCCGACTCCCGAGTCCTTTGGTACCAGCGAGATGTGCCAGTTGATAGCCAAGAATTATCTCGAGCTCATTCATTGCAAGTCTGCTGACTGTCTGACATACACAGAACCTGTATGGGAACGCCACTCTTGGTTCTAGAAAATTCAAAAAAAAAACAACACCAACATCAACAAAAGCCAATGTAGATTGTAAAATTCTATAAGTATACTAACATTTCATACGAAAATTGCCATAGTTTTCTGGGGAAGGAGAAGAGGGGAAAAAAAAGGCTTCAATTTTAGGTTTTATTTTTCAATATTGAATTTTTCCATTCTTAAATATTGGTACCTCAGTGATTAGTGAATGAAAAAATGTATTGTAGGGTGGGGTGTGTGTTACAACGAGTAACAGTAACCATTAAATTGCGTCTACCAGTGCCTGTATAGATAAGTATATTTGTCTTCACCTCTAAGTTTGGAGTGCATGCTTTTATTCTTTTACTTTCTTCAATTGTCTTTGCAAGGAAAAAACAAAAATCTGCTTTTATTTAAATTCTGGATTTGATAATAAATTATTTCAGATTTTTATAATTTGGATACTTCTCCCAAAAGAGCGCTTGGAGGGCCCTTCTTAAAGCAAGAAGTGTCAGCTATTTTGAAAACCTTGAGTAGCTGCTAAAAGAGAACCTGATGGCACCAGTGAGTCTCTGCTGGGTTTGGATGCACTTTTTTCATTAAAAGAGTGAGGGACTTTTAAAAGAAGATATAGAAAATTAATGTAAATTGGTATGATTTTTATTTAATCAAAATTATTGCTAGAAGCTCTGAAGAACAGCTATTTTAAGATAGTTGGAACAATTTTTTTTCCCAGATTCAGATTGCTTTGCTTCAGTGTTCTAAAATGCTTCAATCTTTGGTTCTTGGTCTTGGAAATAAATTTCGAGGTGTATTGTATGCATTTTTAGCTGCTCTCATTTTCTCTAAACTTACATGAGCTGAGTTATTGGGGGATTTTTTTCCCTCCAAAATCCAAGCAGTGGGGAAGGAATTCTGTCTCCCTTTCTCTTTTTCTCACATTTGCTCTTGCTCTGTTTTTCTCTATTTTTTTTTCCCTCTCTTTAATTTGGCTTATAAGTTTTATAATCCCCATCAATTTTTTTTTTTATTAGTGTCAAGGCTTTCTTGTTCAGTGTGATTCCACAGCCCAGTTCTATGAATCACTTGGGTTGGGGGTTGTTTGGGTTTGGGGTTTTTTTCCCATTTTCAAAATAAAAACCCAAGGTATCAGTTGACTTGTGGAAGCTCCTGTGTAATCTCAGATATCACAGGATATTCTGAGTTGGACGGGACCCACAAGGATCAGCAATTCCAGCTCCTGTAAGTGCATGGCCCATATGGGGATGGAAAGGATGAACTCTCAGTGAATCTTCTGGAGTTGAGCGAACTCTGCAGATTTGCCTTACTACACTTTTTGTTTGTTTGTTTTTATCTTTAGAATTTGGTTTGAGTCATGGGGTTGGTTTCTTTTTTCTTTTCTATTTTTTTTTTTTGCTAATTACTGTACACTTAAAAACAAAACCAACAAAACCCCTACCTCCAGTAACATTTGGGAAAAGAGCCCTGTGCAGGATAACTGGATTTAAAGCAAAGCCGCCTTTTGCACAGACCAATCGCACATGGTGATGGACGTTTCTTACCATGTACAAATCATGAGTTGTATTTGAAAATAAAGATTTTTAATGGAAATTGGCCCTTCTGAGTTTTCTGCTTGTAGACATCATCTGTGCTTTCTAGAGGGCTTGTTCCCCTCAGTAAAGAAAACTCATATTTAAAAGGGTGCCCAGGACAAAGTGTTGTTTATAAATGAGTCTGTCACTCCCACGACATGTCAACATAAAACCTGTGTGCTGCCACTACTGCCTTGGGACATGATAAAACCTTTTGTTATCCCCACCACCTCAGGTTTGCCAGTTTTTCTGGGTGGCTTTCAGCAGTTTTCATCATTGTTAGGACGTAAATGTTGGTAAGGAATCAGTCGAGTCAGGTTTCTCTGAGCTGCGGTCCAGGATGTAGTGACTGCTCTGAGGAGACAGATCGGGGAGGTTTCATCCCCTGCAAACAGCTGTTGGACTTGTACCACAAATTCCAAACTCGGCTGTCTTGTGTGTCTGCTGATGTTTAAATCTGAAAAGCCAGACAGGCAAGTTTTCTATTGGTTAATATTTAAGCTGTGGGTGTCTTCACATTCAAAAGCCAGCTTAGAAGTGAACTGAAATCGCCTCTCGCTGCCAAAACCATCCCTCCTGAGCAAACCTCAAATACAGTTCTAGTTGTTTGTTGTAAGAAGTAGCTGTTCCCGTGCACATTTTAAAAAGACTGCAACAAATAGATGCAGGTCCCCTTTTTTTTTTTCTTTTCAAAGGGCACGAGGCCTGGAAGGTTCTGCCATCACTGCTGTGTCACACACAAGTCACCACTGAAGACACTGGAGCTGCATATGTTGGGTCAGGCTAAACAGACTTGTTCTCTGTGTTGCTTGGGATTGGGATATCAAGGGGGAAGTCCTGAATTTGCAAATAGCCTTTCAAAAGGAATCTAGCAAGGAAAGTTGGTTATTTCTCCTGTCTGTTGCTAAAACACAGTCCTCTCCCCCTCGCCTTTTGCATTGACAAATCTAACTAAGGAGTTCATTGCTTTTATATTTAAATTTGCCCAAATGTTGCTACTGGCTGACATGACAGTCTGGATGTTTTTGCATTACGTTGTTTTTTTAAGAAGTGATGAGGTTCACCACCCTCAAGGCATCACGGAATTGGCGTCACGTAGCACGTCACAAACTGTTTCAGGGCACTGCAAGACGTTGCTCCATCTCAGTGCTGTGCTGAAAAAATTCAGGTCTTGTATCAACATTACAACCTGTATTGGAGTTCAGGTACCAGGTGGGCATCTGTGAGAATAGCAAGTGTGTCTCAAAATACTGGACTGCTGTTTTGAGTGGATTATATTCTTCTGTCCCTTTATCCTTTTTGATGAGAACAAAACCAGTGGGGTTACAAAATGTACAAGTTGTCTAAATACAATGCAGTCAAATAAATGGTTAAGTTGTTTATCTATTTCCTTTTGAATGGGCATGTTCTAATGACTGTTTTGCTCTGGCTACAAAATACAAATACACATTTGCTCAAGATGAGGGTGAAGCAGCCTGGGCTAGTGGAAGGTGTCCCTGCCCATGGCAAAGGATTGGAACAAGATGATCTTTAAGGTCCCTTCCAACCCAAACTATTCTGAGATTCTGTGATCAAGAAAAGTGGAAAAATTTTTACAAGACAAAATTATCTATCGCTACTTGATTAAATCATTTCTATGCCTGTGTTGGGAGCACCTTGAACATCAATTACCTGAACATCAGTGTCACAGCTGAACTGAAGTGCATCCTTTTTCATGACTAACCCTGTCACCCCGGACTGTCCTGGGAGATCAGCAGTAGGACTGCATTATTTCAGTTGCCATAAGCAGGAGATGAGAACTCTCTCTCTTAAAAGCATCCGGGGGGACCTGTGGAGTTTGAAAACTTTTTGTGCTGCGTTCCCTCTACTGTTACATCTGTGCTCCTCAAACCTTCTGAGGATTTGCCAGCGGGGGTTGTGCCTGTCTGTGTTGGAGAGATGTGCAGGTGACTTGAGAGCTGTAACCAACTCCTGCTCATCTGCCAGGAGCTGCAAGTCCTTCCTGGTTTTCTTTCTGATTCCTTACAGCTCCCAGTGCCTAAAGGGGCTCCAGGAGAGCTGGAGAGGGACTTTGGACAAGGGCCAGGAGGGACAGGACAAGGGGGAATGGCTTCCCACTGCCAGAGGGCAGGGCTAGATGGGATATTGGGAGGGAATTCTTGGCTGTGAGGGTGGGCAGGCCCTGGCACAGGGTGCCCAGAGAAGCTGTGGCTGCCCTGTCTCTCAGGGTGTTCAAGGCCAGGCTGGACAGGGCTTGGAGCAACCTGGGATAGTGGAAGGTGTCCCTGCCCGTGGCAGGGGAGTGGAATGGGATGAGTTTTAAGGTCCCTTCCAACCTAAACCATTCCATGATTCTATTACTCTAATCACGATTCTTCAAATATTTATCCCTTGCAAGTGGCTGGAACACAAAATCTCCAAGTGGGAGATCCAGATTTAAATTCCAACACTGAATGGACCAGAAGTTCTCTCCTGGGCATAAGAAATAATCCATCAATGAAAACAACCCAGAGAGCAACAAAAAAGAATTGTTCAAAATGGCTTTTCAGCTTCTGTGATAGATGTTTCTCCTACTTTCTGAACCAGCTAATGCTTTAATTTGGTGAGTTTTCTTTAAAAACAAACAAACAAACAAAAAAAAAGCAGGAAAAATCCTTTCTGCTGAAGTGAACACTTCTCTGGGTGCTGAAGATTGGGAGAAGGTGATCCAAACAAGTTACTGGCAAAAGATGGGATATGGGAGTTTAATAGTAACTGCTTTCTACTTTCTGTCTGTAACAAGATACCACCTGCTGCTCCCTTTTCTATGTTTGTAAAATACCAGTAAAATAAAAGGTGAAAAAGCAGGTGCCTGAGCAGCTTTGCTAAGGTGAGGAAGATTTATACAAAACTGAAATTATTACTGAGATATAATTACAAGAATACAGAATATTCTGAGTTGGAAGGAACTCAAAAGGATCATTGAAATCCCACTCTTGGACCAATTTTATTTTATAATGTAATAGTTATATGGGCCATGGAAGTCCCTTCCAGAGAGTACTCTGCTAATCCATGCTCTGTCTGCATGAACACAACTCCTTTCCATGAGCAATTTAGAGCAGACAACTAATTGAATACTCTGGTGCTGCCACAGCTGCCTCCCCAGGGAGGGAAAAGGCTCTTAGTCTAAATCAAAGTTAGTCTTGAATATTGGCAAGAGCAACCAAAAGAGCCCTCAGAGTTGGATGCATTGGATGAAAGGGGTTGATGTGTCACTTCTGAATTGCTCTGAGTGTGCTCCAACCTCCTTGACTTGGATCAGAGGGGTTTGCTGGATGGAGGAGCTCGTGACGTTGAGAAGAAACCCAGTCAAGGATGTCCTGCTCTCTCCTCTGCCTTCCCCAGGCTGGGCTGGGATCCTGCAGCTTTCCAGGGCAGGAATGGCACTTTCAGGTTCAGGGCTTGCACCATCCATGGCTCCTGCTGCTGGTCAGGGATACAAATCACCAGAAAACGGGGTTTATTTTTTCCCCTTTTTTTTTACCCAGGTGACAATCCAAAAGCTTCTCCGTGTCTGTAGGTCCCAAGTCTCTCCCGTGGCTGAAACAGAGCTGCATTTTTATAGCAATAAACAGCTTGTTGGGTGTGAGTGAGCTGAGCTGTCTGGAAGTGCAAACAGCCTCAAAAAGTAAATAAATGGGGAAGTGGCTCAAGCCACAAATTGCAGTCGGGGCCGTTTTCTGCAAATAGAGATTTTTATCTCGCTGTCTGAGAGTGACATTCAAAGAGTTGCTCTCTTAGGGCTGGAAAAGAAGTTCTTCATTACAGGAAAGAGGCCTGGCTATGATTAAAGAGAGAAAGTGCTCTGCTTGGGGGTTGTTTTGGTTGTTTTATTGAAGGGGAATTGAAAAGCAGGCGGTGCCTGGGCTGTCAGTGCACCAGCGATGGCTCCAGTGGTTTCATTTCTAACCTGACAAATGGAATATGGAATATGGGGGAGTCATTTCCAGAGGTCCTGCCTTGCACTGGGCACTGGTGGGAAGAGCTGCTCTGTCAGTCCTCTCTGATGTGTCAAAAATAGGCCAAAAATGCATTTATTGAAACGTTAAACTTCGCTGATTTGGCTTTGTCTGTGTGGAAATGGTTTTTCTATCTCTTTACCAGGAATCCTGTAGATCTCTGTGAGATTTTTTTTTCTATCTCTTTACCAGGAATCCTGTAGATCTCTGTGAGATTTTTTTTCTATCTCTTTGCCAGGAATCCTGTAGATCTCTGTGAGATTTTTTTTTCTATCTCTTTGCCAGGAATCCTGTAGATCTCTGTGAGATTTTTTTTTCTATCTCTTTACCAGGAATCCTGTAGATCTCTGTGAGATTTTTTTTCTATCTCTTTGCCAGGAATCCTGTAGATCTCTGTGAGATTTTTTTTTCCTATCTCTTTGCCAGGAATCCTGTAGATCTCTGTGAGTTTTTTTTTCTCTCTCTTTACCAGGAATCCTGTAGATCTCTGTGATATTTCTTTGCAGTGTACTGTGTGTTCTTGGAAAGTCCTTTGGAAGAAATGCCCTCAGAAAACATTTCCAGCCTCAAAATCCCAGGAAACTTGGAAACCTACAGACAGAGCCCTTTTTCTCTCACAGATCCTGGGAGGACTTCTCCAATTTTTTTTTTTTTTTGCTCCCCAGCTAAAGAGCTTAATAAACACTTCCAAGCGTGGCAATAAAAATCAAAGATCTGGAAAAAACATATTTAAAATATCTTTTTAATGATCTTTTGCCAGCTTCATCCCTCTTCCACCCCTGCTCGAGCTTGGCAATCTCTTAGAATAGAATCACAGAATCATAGAATCAATTGGGTTGGAAAAGACCTCCGAGATCATCAAGTCCAACCCTTGGTCCAACTCCAGTCCATTAACTAGACCATGGCACTCAGTGCCACATCCAGTCTGTGTTTAAAAATCTCCAGGGATGGTGAAAAAATCTCCAGGGATGGTGAAGTTTCAAGTTGTTTTGACACTGAAAGAACATTTTACTGTGGGTGAGTTTTCTTTGGTAAACAGTTTCCAGGGAGATTTCAATTTCTTTAAGCTGCAAATTTCTAATCCTCCAAATGCAAAGATTTTCTGAGGTTTCTTTTGGTTGTATCCAGGCCCAAAACTGCCTGCAGTCCTCAGGCAGGGAGGGAAAAGGGGAAACTGAGGCACAAGGTGTGCTGGAATCCTTTGGATACAGAAATTCTGGAAGTCAGAATTGCTCCTTCAGGGCCACCTGGTGTCATCACACCTTGGAGTAGAGGGATTGAGTTTTGTGCAGGTGGGATGCTTGGGATGTGCTGTGGGGGTGTGTCCTGGGAAAACCCACAAGAAAAAAACTGATGACATGACTTGAACTAGGAATAGGATGGTTAAAACTCTGGATAACATGGTGGAGAAATGCAGATCAAGGATTTGGGTTGGGAATTTCCATTTATCAGCACTTGGCTATTGCAGGACTCTGATCTCAGGGACTTGGGCCAAAGCAGTTTGGGCTGGGGACTTCCTGCAGCCACAGGGATTAATCCTAAAGCTGCTCCTGGCACAGGATGGGCCCCCTGACTCCTGGGACTCAGCTGAGGCTCAAAGCTTAGACCTCTCTTCATCAAACAGAAGCCAAATTTTTCTTTAAAATTAGGACTTCAGGGCAAAATAGTGAACCCCAGTAGGTTCCAGCTGCCAAAACAGCAACAATGCAAACCATCCATCCTTCAGTGGTCACCTGAAAGAGCAGCTCCATCAGAAGCTCTCAGGCTGCTCCCTGAAACCTTCCTGGACCAGGCAAGAGCTTTAGTTGGATATCAGAAACAAATTCTTTGCAGAGAGAGTGCTCAGGCATTGGAATGGGCTGCCCAGAGAGGGGGTGGATTCCCCATCCCTGGAGGTTTTTAAGCTGAGCTTGGCCGTGGCACTGAGTGCCATGATCTGGTAAAGGGACTGGAGCTGGCCCAAGGGTTGGACTTGATGATCTCGGAGGTCTTTTCCAACCCAATCGAATCTAAAAAAAAAACCCCAAAACAACAACCTTTTAAATCCCTGCTCCTCACAGCCACCCTGGCTGTCACCCTGCCCTGGGATGCAGCTGCCCTTACTCAGCATGGAGAGGAGAATCACAGACTCACAGACTATTCTGAGTTGGAAGGGACCCACAAGGATCATCGAGTCCAACTCTTCAGTCAATGGCCCACACGGGGGATTGAACCCATGACCTTGGCATTATTACAACCAAGTTTTAACCAACTGAGCTAATCTCAGAGAAGGCCCCCTGGCCATGAAACTACATGTCCATGTGCTTTGGACATTTTCCACACTTCATCCTGTTTCCCAGCAAAAGATTTCCCCAGTTTTCCTGCAGATCTGGGCAGTGGAGGTGTCAAAGTAAGGATGGGGAATAATGGCTGGCATTGGTTTGGCTGGAAACCTGTGGATGAAGGGCTGGGGGATTCAAACTGCTCCTGGTCTCATCTCCCAGGGAACAAGGGACAGGACCACTGAAGTGACCTCAAGTTGTGCCAGGGGAGGTTTAGGTTGGATATGAAGGAAAATTTTGTCCTGGAAAGCGTTGTCCAGCCCTGGCACAGCTGCCCAGGGCAGTGGTGGAGTCCCCATCCCTGCAGGGATTTAAAAGCCCTGTGGATGTGGCACTTGGGGACATGGGTTGGTGGCAGCCTTGGCAGTGCTGAGGGAACAGTTGGACTCAAAGATCTTAGAGGGCTTTTCCAGCCTGAATGATTCCATGTTTTTCCACATCCTTGCTCTGAATTCACGGTGGTCACTCAAAAACCTTCAGGATACAAAGCCCATACAAAGGATTTGTCTTTTCCAGAACAATGTTCCTCTCAGAGTAGCCACATTTTGCTCCCTGTCACCACCTGGGCACCTTTCAAAGTCCAAAATTACTGCAGTTCAGGGTTTCTCTCCTTCTGAAAGGCTCTGTAAAGCTCTTTATCCAGTCCAACAAGGCTGCTCTCTGCAGACCTGGAGTGTCTGCCTTGTCTGGACTCTGCTGGGAGCCTGTTCCACCACTGTCTGGGCCATCCCACCTGTCTGTGCTCAGGAATAATCTGCAGCAGCTGCTGTTGATAAGAGCTTTACATAGAAATGAGGCAAGAGAAGGTTGGGACACAAAACTCTAATCTCTCTGCTTGTTTTTTAATAGAAAATAAGGGAGAAAGTAGATGGGCAAAGCTGTGCTGATGGGGAAAGCAGCACCACAGGGCAGAGCGTGGAGAGCCAGGGCATGGAAATCCCAGATTTTTATGTGCTTTACACACTTGGGTTAAACCAAACCTGGGGAAACAGATTCTTCCTTGACAGTAAGTACCTCAGATGGGGTGGGGAAAAGGGATTAGGAGGAGAAGGGGACAGGGCTGGGAAATCAGGGATGTGGAGCTGCATCTCCTGGAGGCACAGAGAGGGCACACTGGCTGCCTGAGAGGGCATTTTGCAGATAACCTGGGAGTGCAAAGCAGGACAACTCCATGCCTGTTGCAGAGGGTTCAGGAGGGTCTGCTCTGAAAGGGCAGCACTTAATTTAACTGAGGGGCTGGTGTGGGCAGCCTGAATAGACTGAGGGGTGATGGCAGGAACACTAACCAAAACCAAATTGAACTCTTGGTGCGGAATGGGCCACCAGACTCTGGAAAAAAGCAGGGTGAAAAAGAATCAGAATCAGAGAATGGATTGGGTTGGAAAAGACCTCCGAGATCATCAAGTCCAACCCTGGGTCCAACTCCAGTCCATTTACCACATCATGGCACTCAGTGCCACGGCCAAGCTCACCTTAAAAACCTCCAGGGATGGGGAATCCACCCCCTCTCTGGGCAGCCCATTCCAATCCCTCAGCACTCTCTCTGCAAAGAAGTTTTTTCTCATCTCCAACTTCAATTTGCCCTGGCAGAGCTTGAGGCCCCCGTGCCCCCTTGTCCTATTGCTGAGTGCCTGGGAGAAGAGACCAACCCCCACCTGGCCACAACTTCCCTTCAGGCACTTCCAGACAGTGCTGAGGTCACCTCTCAGCCTCCTCTTCTCCAGCACAAACACCCCCAGCTCCCTCAGCCTCTCCCCACAGCACTTGTGCTCCACTCCCCTCTCCAGCCTCGTTGCTCTTCTCTGGCCCCGCTCCAGCCCCTCAATCTCTTGCCTCAACTCAGGGGCCCAGAACTCAACACAACACTCAAGGTGTGGCCTCCCCAAGGCAGAGTCCAGGGGAAGGGTCACACACAGAAGTGCTGGTGTGTGTCCCTCTCCAAGGAGATTGTATCCCTCAGCAAGGATATGCATCTTGTGATGGATTTCTGCCTGGCTTGCAAACTGAACCACCTCCCAGAAAGGTTCAGCCAGGGGAAGAAAGGCTGGGAACAGAGGAAGGGAGAAGTGGACCTTCTTGTCCTGGCTGTGGTGAACCAAGAGAGCAGCTCAGCCATCCTGAGTAACCTCCTCTGGAGCCAGTCCAGCTCTCAGCTGAACCCTGGCAGTGCTGAGCATCCTCCCTGGGTGTATTCCCTTGGAGCAGCTTCCAACTCAGTTATAAAATAACCCAGATTAAACCCTGCTCTTGTGTCCACCTCCTGTAGGAACAAAATTACCTGCCCTTCAGCCTCTGGGTTTCCACCCCCCTCTAATTAACTTTTTCTTCCTCCAGCATGATGTGAGATGGAGGAATGTCCCAGACGAGCAGGAAGGCAGAGGGACTTCTGGAGAAGTTGCTCCCAAGTTCTGTGTCCACCATTTCCCTGACACACACGTGGCCAGAGAAGGATCCCATCCTTGTCCTGCAAGTGTGCTCTGACCTGTTGAAAGAGCTGAGCCTCCACTGGGATGGTTTAAGCTGGCAGATAAACATTTTCATCTTTAAGAGCAGGGAATTAATCACACCTGCTAAATCCTTCTTGGTAAATAAGATTAAGCTTTAGCAGGGAAACCTCAAATGATAAATCCTACTTTTTCATTTGAAAACTCCCTTGTTTCCTTTCAGTTAAGCTTTTTCTGTCCTAAGAATGCTTTTGGGATTGTTGTCTACTTCTGGTCAGTCTCTGAGATGGGGAAAAATCATGACAATTTCTGCAGGAGCACTTTGTCCTACAGGTGGGAGGTGTGGGCTCCATCCCTGTGTCCACTCCCAAAGCATCTCAAGGCGATGGAAGCTCAGAGATACCTCAGGGCCTTTACAGTGGCCACACTTCACCTCATCAGCTTCATCCTGAAATCCAGTGCTCAAGAGGCCTCTGAAGGGAACTGGAGCCAAATGCCATGTACTCCTCTGAAAAAAAACAACATTATGGAGAGCATCCAGTGGCTGTAAACGACTGAGGGCTACAGCCTGGAAACCTCTAGGAAGTGTAACCTCCAGCAGAAGGTGTTGCAGTTTGGGGAACTGAGGCTGAACAGCCTCAGCTAAAGTCACTTCAGGGATGGCAACAAAGCCCATGAGGTTCTTTCTGACCAGATTTTGCCCTCCTGCTCTTCCAGCACATTTGGCCCCAGATACCCATCTGGGAGCCAAGGCTGGGTTTCATGGTGACAGGCTCTATTTGTGTGGGCAATGTGCTGCTTCTCCAGGTGTTGGGTTACTGGCTGTCCTCTGAAAACAAGGACATTTCCTCAAGGTCGGGAGCTTCTCCTGCATTTATTTGGTCAGTGAAGTAACCCCTCCCTTCTCAAGGTGATGGTGCTCTCTGTGCTGCCAAAAAAGCATCAGCAAAAAAACTGAGACCATGTTGTTCACATGTTTGCTTTGTTTTTCTGTCTGAGATCTTTCTTTGTCTTTTTTTTTTCTTTTCCCAAACCATCATCTTTCTTGAGCTCTTTGAAACGTGCAAAGAGGATGATTAATTGCAGGAAGTGTCTGGGCGTGATTTGTATTTAATCAATGAAATCAGCACCGAGGAGTCCTGTTACACTGGGACATCAAAGCAGGCCATTAGGGAGGGACAGAAGGTGACAGCCAGGGGCACAGGGGCTGCTGGCACAGGCTGGAGGTGGCCCTGCAGGAGTGGAAGTCCCCAGGGCTCAGCTTTATACCTGACTCATCCTTGAGGTCCAACAGGAGAATCTGCGCTTGGCTGGCAAAAGCTGCCACTGAAAGGAAGTAACTTGAGGGAAAATATTGCCCTAAAAGCATTTCATTATTTTTCTCATGACAGAAGTCATCTGATTAGAAGTGCTTTGATACACTGAGCCCGAATTTATAGCCAATTTTGGGGAACTTTTGTTGTAAAAGAGCCACCGTTTCAAAACAGCCCTTAATGACCATCAGTCCCGTGAACCCCAAAGGCAAAGGGTGTCAGAGGATCACAGAATGGTTTGGGCTGGAAGGGACCTTAAAGATCACCTAGTTCACACCAGGGACACCTTCCACTAGCCCAGGTTGTTCCAGCCTGGCCTTGGACACTTCCCGGGATGGGGCAGCCACAGCTTCTCTGCCCAACCTGTGCCAGGGCCTGCCCACCCTCACAGCCAAGAATTCTTTCCCAATATCCCATCTAACCCTGCCCTCTGGCAGTGGGAAGCCATTCCCTCTTGTCCTGTCCATCCAAAGTCCCTCTCCAGCTCTCCTGGAGCCCCTTTAGACACTGGCAGGGGCCCTCAGGTCTCCCTGGAGCCTTTTCTTCCCCAGCTCTCCCAGCCTGTATCCTGAGCAGAGGGGCTCCAGTTACTTCAATCCGTACAAACAAGCAGAACAAACAGGAAGGGCTGTCAGGAGTTATTTCTCAGTGCAGGGCTGGATCTGGGCACACCAGGGTTAAGAGCAATGTTTTCCTGGGGAGGTTTTATCAGCACGGATTCACTCCCTGCTCCAGATCTCAGCCCCCCTCTCCAATTGCTGGTGGGAGCACAAAGGAAGGTCTTATTGTGCTTAACTAGAACATCAGGTACAGAATCAAAGCACTTAAAGCTGGGAAATGAAGAGCTGAGACCTCACACGTTTATACTCTTTCCACTGTAACCACTTCCATGTCTCTTCTCACCAATAAACAAAAGCCCTCTCTGCAGCTGCCTGAGTCCAACTCAGATATTTAGCAGAGTTCTTTGCTTTTTGTGGGTGTTTTGTTTTTTTTTTTTTACTTTTTTTAGTGTTTTGTAATTACTCTTTTCCTTCTTACACAGAGGAAGGCTGGACTCCTATAACTTAAACACCTGGATCAGAAAACTCATCAGGGCTTCACATAAAAAGAACAAAAATTTTGGCTAAGTTTGTATTATGTGCAGCTGAGTGTTTGTGTTCTCAGGGGAGGGGAAGATGCCTGGCACTGGCACTGGCACTGGCACTGTAGAGGTCCCTCAAGTCCTCTGTCCAGAAGTGACATCTTTCTGTAGAAACCACAGTCCTCCAGAGAGGAGACCGAACACTCAGAATCACAGAATCAGTTGGGTTGGAAGAGACCTCTGAGATCATCAAGTCCAACCCTTAATGCAACTTCATTTTGATTACCAGATCATGGCACTCAGTGCCACGTCCAGTCTCACCTTAAAAACCTCCAGGGTCAGAGAATCCACCTCCTCTCTGGGCAGCCCATTCCAATGCCTGAGCACTCTCTCTGCAAAGAACTTCTTCCTGATATCCAACCTAAACCTCCCCTGGCAGAGCTTGAGCCCANATCCTGGAGCTGCAAAATCACAGGCTCCTCTGCTTCCCTTGGAGGGAAGTCCTCTGCCACCATCATGGACCAACAGATCCCTCAGGTCCACCACCAATGCTTGTAGTCCAGGTGCTCCCAGGAGGCCACAAAGCTCCTTCCTGCTCTTGCACATCTGTAGTGACCTCCCATCAGCCAGCACAAGATGATGGAGGTGTTCACCAAAGTCTTTGCTGTACCCCAGGGCTTTAAACAGGATGGAAGTTGTGAGGAGGGGACTGATCTCAGGATCACTGGCTTGGAGTGAAACCCCAAAGAGGTTGAAGTGCTTTATAGAATCACAGAATGGCTTGGGACTGGAAGGGACCTTAAAAACCATCCAGTCCCACACTCTGCCATGGGCAGGGACTCCTTCCACCAGCCCAGGTTGCTCCAAGCCCTGTCCAGCCTGGCCTTGGACACTCCCAGGGATGGGGCAGCCACAGCTTCTCTGCCCAACCTGTGCCAAGGCCTGCCCACCCTCACAGGGAAGGATTTCTTCCTGATGTCTTATCTAATCATGCCTAAACTGCCCATGGTGGCTTTGCCTGTCACCACACTTTTTCTCTAAGGATTATCTTCTTCCATCTGTGCCTAAATCATCCCTGGATATAAAGCAGGTTGTAGCCGGGAGTGGGTTGGGCTCTTCTTCCAACTGACAAGTAAGAGGATGAGAGGAAACAGCCTCAGGTTGTGTCACAAGAGGTTTAGATTTGATATTATGAAAAACTTTTTCACCCAAAGGGGCATCAAGCCCTGGCACAGCTGCCCAGGGCAGTGGTGGATTCTCCATCCCTGCAGGGATTGAAAAGCCTTGTGGATGTGGCACTTGGGGACATGGGACAGTGGTGGCTTTGGCAGTTCTGGAGGAATTATTGGACTTGATGATCTTGGAGGGCTTTTCCACCCTGAGTGATTCAATGGCATTAGATCTCCATGGGAAATTTGGTTTCTTAAGCATGGAGCCACTTGCAGTGCCAGAGTCAGTGCCATGGTGGGAGATGCTGCAACCCCCTGGGCGGGACCAGCCCCTGCCATGAGGAGGTCAGAGAGGTCTCCCAGAGCCAAGAGCATCATGGGGGGAGTTGGAAAGGGAGAATCCCATCCTCCTTAGAACCTTTGGAAGGCTGGCTGCCTTCACAGCACATTTCTGAGCATTAACTCAGCTGCACGAGATCCCTGAGGGGCATTAATTAAGTATCATCTTCTTTGGAGAGATGGGAGGGAGCAGGAAAAAAATAAACGAGGGCAGAGCAATGTAACATGCCCAGAGGGTGAGGAAGTGGATATCAAACCCAGAGCAGCAGTGGGCTGTGCCCAGCTCCTCATCCCTGGCTTCAAAATCCTTCAGCAAAAAAGATTTAAGGTCTGCAGGAAAATTTTAATCTTTAGGGGGGGGCGGTTTGCCACTTCCAGACCTCTTGCTTGCAACCCCAGAGTGGATCTGGGCAGCCTTGGGAATGAGATAATTCAAAATAAACGTTGAAAGGTTTAAGTGTAGAGATCTAAGGAGTTCTTGATTTTTTCCTTTTTCCTGCTTTAGCTTTAGGACTATATTTTCTGCAACATTCTTGGGATTATTTTTAGTAACATCTGACCAGATCATTGTTATGAATTGTCTTTGTAAAAATAGCGACAATAAGTTGTTGTGGCTGAAAAGTGAGATTTCAATAAATGAAAACCAGTGAAAAATTCCAGCCCCAAACCCTGCTCTTTATCTTGGCAGTTCCTTTCCTTTCCTTTCCTTTCCTTTCCTTTCCTTTCCTTTCCTTTCCTTTCCTTTCCTTTCCTTTCCTTTCCTTTCCTTTCCTTTCCTTTCCTTTCCTTTCCTTTCCTTTCCTTTCCTTTCCTTTCCTTTCCTTTCCTTTCCTTTCCTTTCCTTTCCTTTCCTTTCCTTTCCTTTCCTTTCCTTTCCTTTCCTTTCCTTTCCTTTCCTTTCCTTTCCTTTCCTTTCCTTTCCTTTCCTTTCCTTTCCTTNTCTTTTTCGCTTCCCAAACCTTCCATTCCCTTTTTAATTTTTCATATGGCAATTCTTAAGGAAACCCCACAATTTCTTCAATATATTTTGCAAAATCCTACAGACACATTTCACATGAAGTTAATTTTGCTCAAAACTGGTATCTCCTCCTTTAATTACCCAGGTTTGGATACTGAACTGTGTCAGCACTGTCTGCTAATTCTCCACATGACCTTAAAAAAGAGCTCTGAGCGTGTGATTTTATCACTCCCATCACACCAAAGGGCTCACAGTCCTCCTCTAATGCAAAGGAGCAAAATGAAGCTTCAGTTGCTTTTTTTTTTCAAGAGGAACACTGAAAAAAAATCAGCTCTAGCAAGTCTGAAAGGCATCTTTGTGTGGCAAAAAAGTTGTATTCTTAGGTCAGCTTGGCTAAACAGAAGGAGGGGGTTGTGTGTTAAGTAACTGCCTGGCTTTCAAGCTCAGACCCAAGTCCTAAGCCATGCTGGTTGCCGTTGGAACCGGGATCAAGTGGCCACAACTAAGAGGCAACTGGTTGGTCCTCAGTATTTAATTAAAGGTGTGTTTCTGCAAGGGGTAGCTCCAAAGTGGTGCTTCATAGAATGGATTGGGTTGGAAAAGACCTCCAAGATCATCAAGTCCAACCCTTGCTCCAACTCCAGTCCCTTTACCAGATCATGGCACTCAGTGCCACGGCCAAGCTCACCTGAAAAACCTCCAGGGATGGGGAATCCACCCCCTCTCTGGGCAGCCCATTCCAATCCCTCAGCACTCTCTCTGCAAAGAAGTTTTTTCTGCTCTCCAACTTCAATTTCCCCTGGCAGAGCTTGAGCCCCCCGTGCCCCCTTGTCCTATTGCTGAGTGCCTGGGAGAAGAGACCAACCCCCACCTGGCCACAACTTCCCTTCAGGCACTTCCAGACAGTGCTGAGGTCACCTCTCAGCCTCCTCTTCTCCAGCACAAACACCCCCAGCTCCCTCAGCCTCTCCCCACAGCACTTGTGCTCCACTCCCTTCTCCAGCCTCCTTGCTCTTCTCTGGCCCCGCTCCAGCCCCTCAATATGTTACTCTGTGGAGTTTCTGCAGACTTCATTTCTTGCTTCTGTACCAGCTCAAGGTCTCCAGACAAATTCCATTCTTATCTTAGCAGCACCTGTAAATTTGTCTTTGGTTTGCTGGCCTGAAAATGTGGGAATCCCAACACTCAGGGGCTGAGGCAAAGAGGGAATTACAGCAAGGACCAACCAATGAAATATTGGACCTGAGGGAACAGATCTGTGTCAGGGGAGGTTTAGTTGGAATTAGTAGGAAGAGGTTTTTCATCCAGAACACTGACCAGGCTCCCCAGGGCAGTGGGCACAGCACCAAGGCTGGCAGAGCTCCAGGAGTGTTCGGACAACACTCTCATGAACATGGTGACATTTTGGGGACTGTTCTGTGCAGGGCCAGGAGTTGGACTGGGTGATCCTTGTGGGTCTCTTCCAGCTCAGGATATTCTGTGATTCCATGAAATAGGTGATGCTCCCCTGTCAGTTTGCCAAGTGCCATATTTATTCCTGGGTTTATTTTCACATCCTGCTCAGCCAATCCTGGAAGCACCATCAGCCAGAGCCAGGGCATGTCGGAGCCTTCCTGCAGGAATTCACCAGATGAGCCGTTCCCAAACGTGTCAGTAGGTGGCAAAAAGCTACAACCCTTGTGCTAAGCAAGAAATAAATAGTTTTTTTCTGCTTCTGCAAGGACAAGAGGGATCTGTGGCAGCTCTGGCAGAGATGGATCATGTTCTCTCTGGGACAGAGACAGCACCAGCACTGCTGGGAAGGAGGGACATCCCAGAATCCAGTCTGAGGAGCAGGTTAAGAGGCTCAAAAAGAAACAGGAGCTGCCTCTGAGGCTGAGAGGTGACCTCAGCACTGTCTGGAACTACCTGAAGGGAAGTTCTGGCCAAGTGGGGGTTGGTCTCTTCTCCCAGGCACTCAGCAATAGGACAAGGGGGCACGGGGGGCTCAAGCTCTGCCAGGGGAAGTTGAAGTTGGAGAGCAGAAACAACTTCTTTGCAGAGAGAGTGCTCAGGCATTGGAATGGGCTGCCCAGAGAGGGGGTGGATTCCCCATCCCTGGAGGTTTTTCAGCTGAGCTTGGCCGTGGCACTGAGTGCCATGATCTGGTGACAGGACTGGAGTTGGCCCAAGGATTGGACTTGATGATCTCAGAGGTCTTTTCCAACCCAATCTATTCTGTCATTCTGTGATTCTATGGTTCTTAATTCATCAGAGGAGCCTTTTGCCACGTCTTGACCTTGCTCAGGAATTACCTGAGGAAAGCTGGAAACTGTAACATCAGAAAGCAACATGTTTAGGGCTCTGCTATCCCAGAACAGGCTGAGGATACCTGGTGAGACAAACAAAACCCTGCCACACTTGGTATTTTCCAAGCTGCTGTTAAGACTTTAATCTTCACGTACAGCCCGACACAGAGCCACTCAAGTCGATGTTCTCGGGCGCCTTTCTCTGCAGCTTTGTGTAAGCAGCTTGAGGCAATCCCAGGGTCTGTCACACACCTTCCCCTGGGCCAGGGCACAAAAAGGGGGTAGGAGGGTTACTGGTTACCCCCAGTGGCTCAGATGGTGGGTTTTTATGCTTTTAAATGTGTGTGTGTGTGTTGGGGAAGGAGGATGTTAACACGATGCTGAGGACTGACATTCCTCAGGAGGTCAAACACTCTGAGCACCAGGTGGGACAGTGCTCAGGTAGGTTAGAAAATCCCATTAATCCAGGCTAGTCAATGAGATCCAGTTACAGCGTGGCTTTGTTCAGCTTTATTTACCTAACACCTCTCTTTGCTAAGTGTAATTAAATAATTTTTTTGCTCAGGAACAGTAACAGAGATGTTAGAGCAGCCCTAGCTGGTTGTTTGGTTTTTTTTTTTTAATGGCATTTCCTCTCATAAATTGTACATTTAATTTTGCTAATGATTTTTACCAGGCTGGTGCTGACTTCAGGCTGAGCATTATCATTTTGATTTAAAGTTTCAGCAGAACCAGCTCAGCTAATCCTGGTTTGCTCTGGCCATGTTTGCACCAACAAAACATCCTCTACGCATCCCTGGGAAGATAAATGTCCTTGTGCTTTGGGGCACCCACATCTCCCCATTCTTCTGGGCTGTGCTTTGTTTGCTGATGTCCATACCCACATCAGTAACTGCATAAAACCCCCATTCTTTGCCATTTTGGTGAGAACCAATAGTGTGAATTCTCTGAAGGTGCTGAATTGGGCTGAGCAGCTTCTGTGTGGAGTCACATCCAACCTGCAGGATAGGTCCAGCCTTGCCTAAAAGCTTTGGGTGGTGTGAGATAGCAACCAAAACACCTTTTTTAGGCAGCAGATAACTCTCCCCATCCCAGGATAGACAGAGGGAAATGTCAACCCCTGGATACTCCCATCACTCCTCCTCTCCCACAGCACAGGGACCGGTTTGTATCACCATCACAGCCCTGAGGGAGCCAGAATTAGGTCAGACAAAGCTCACTCTACTTCCTTGCTCTGAAACATTCCCCCTTGGCTCTTCCTCCTCTGCCTACACATTGCTCTGCACCACCACCATCGAACCACGCCCAAGTTTCCTCCTGGTTATCCCTCAGAACTCCTCCCACATCCCTTCCTGTGGCCAGGATGCAGCAGAGCTCCAGCCTCTCCTCCCCAGGGTGGCACAGGGGGGTCAGGGTGAGGGGCTCTGCTCAAACACAGGCTGGTTTCTGTCATGTGGGACTGGGGCTGTGAGCTCAGACGTGGGGAGTAGCAAAGTTTCCTCCTCTCTAGAGCTGATTGTGGCCACTCAGCCTTCAAATGAGGAGCTCATCTCCAGCCTTTGGGACGGGGAACTGTTCAGAGGAAAACAGCTCTGTAAAGTCTTCCTTGCTGACTTGCAGAACACACGTTGTGTGAGGTTGGTTTGGGGTTTTTTTCATCTTCTGCAATTCGTAGAAAAGTCCAAGTTTCGCCTTTAGTAACAAAGAAAATGTTTTAATTTCCAGCACCTGGAAGGGTGTTAGAAAACATGAGAAGAGGATGAGCTGCCACCTGCCTCTCTGCAAGCTCTAATGAATTAATACAATCAAGAACAGCACAATCAGATTATTTTGGGCACCAAAAGTCTTTCATAGAGTCACAGAACATTTTGGGTTGGAAGGCACCTTGAAGACCATCTTGTTCTGACCCCCTGCCATGGGCAGGGACACCTTCCACAATCCCAGGTTGCTCCAAGCCCTGTCCAACCTGGCCATGGACACTTCCAGGGATGGGGCAGCCACAGCTTCTCTGCCCAACCTGTGCCAGGGCCTGCCCACCCTCACAGTAAGGAATTTTTTCCCAGTATCCCATCTAACCCTGCTCTCTGCCAGTTTGAAGCCATTATTCCCGTAATGAAGAGGGTTTGCTGATTTTATGGCCTCTGTAAGAGCAAACTTTGCACTCTGTAGATTGATAAATGAATGCTGGGAGTCTCCTCTCTGCACAGTCTGGGCTATGGATCGGCTGGTCCACAGACACTTCTCTGTGGGCAGGACTCTTCCCCAAGGCTGGCACATGATTATTGGAAAACTAATCAGCTCTATCGGAGATAAATTGCATTTCCACCAATTACAGCTTAATTGTTGACAGATGGGAACACAGAAGGGAGATGTGTCACATCATTAAGAGAACAGGTGTATAGACAAGTGCCAGATTAATTGTTCCAGCCCATTAAATCATTGACCTTTTCAGCACATCCTCAATGTGGAATTCAAAGCTCTCACGATGTTTCCAGCTCACACACGATGACTGTGCTCATCAGCAAAGTTCTCAGGGCATTTTTAAAATACACAGACTCTGGACATGGGCTAATTAGCCAGGAACAGTTCTTCTTTCTTATTAAAATAATTCCTTTTCTTCCCCCTTCTCTTTGTTGGGGTTTTTCTTGATTTTTCAACAAGGCTGGTGAAGGGAGTGGAGCACAAGTCCTATGGGGAGAGGCTGAGGGAGCTGGGGGTGTTTGTGCTGGAGAAGAGGAGGCTCAGAGGTGACCTCAGCACTGTCTGGAAGTGCCTGAAGGGAAGTTGTGGCCAGGTGGGGGTTGGTCTCTTCTCCCAGGCACTCAGCAATAGGACAAGGGGGCACGGGGGGCTCAAGCTCTGCCAGGGGAAATTGAAGTTGGAGAGCAGAAACAACTTCTTTGCAGAGAGAGTGCTCAGGCATTGGAATGGGCTGCCCAGAGAGGGGGTGGATTCCCCATCCCTGGAGGTTTTTAAGGTGAGCTTGGCTGTGGCACTGAGTGCCATGATCTGGTAAAGGGAGTGGAGTTGGCCCAAGGGTTGGACTTGATGATCTTGAAGGGCTTTTCCAACCCAATTGATTCTATGATTCTNTCAGAGAGTCCTTGAATCACTTCTTCGGGGCTCCTCTCTTGCGGCAGCCGGTGGCAAGTTCACCATAGAGCACAATCTTCGGGAGGCAGTGGGTGATCCTCCATCCTGGAGACGTGCCCTGCCCAGCGTAGCTGCGTTCTCATCAGCATGGCCTTGATACTGGTGACCCCTGCCTGTTCAAGAACGGACACATTGGTCACGTAATCAGACCAGTGGATGTTTAGGATTGAACGGAGGCAGCGCTGATGGGAGCGTTCGAGAAGCCGCAGGTGGTGGCGATAGATGACCCATGACTCAGACCCACACCCAAGGGTGGCAAAAGGAGGTTCAATCATGACAGAGCAGCTCAGTGCTGTGCTGGAGGCTCCAGCTTTCATTTGAGGCTTTGGCTGTGATTTCCAGCTCCTGCTCTGCCTGGGATTTTCCATACAGCTGAATACTGTTGGAACTGAGTCGGCCACGGGTGTCTCATTCCCTTAAATAAGGGTAAAAATGTGTCTCCTGCTCTTTTCCTGGCTGTGTCAGCCAGGAAGCTGAGGATGCAGAGCAGACACAGCAGCACAGCTTTGTGGGAGGTACTGCAGGTTTGGGATGGCAATGCAGGACAATCTTCATCTGTCCCAGCTGTCCAAGCCCTGCTTGTCCTGAATAATTGAGAACCAACTCCAGATTTAGTTATTCTGGTTGTCCTGGCTTGAAAAATGAAATAATATTCCCCCCTGAAAGTGGTGATACTGATACTTTTTACTCCTCAAGTCCCGAGCTGATCTGAAGGTGTTTTACCCCCTGGTAGTTCCAGAAAGACCAAGTGGGAAGGGAGGGAAAGAATCGGGAGGCAGAAGGAAGAATTAATGTCCTTTTGTCAGGTCTGCAACTTCAAATTACTGCTGGGAATGAACCGTGGCTGTTCCCCAGGGCTGGTGGTGGAATCTCTCCCTCCCTTGTGGAGCATCAGTTCCCTCCAGTTTGTCGGGTTAAAATAACTACATGATATTTCACTGAAATATCATTTTATAAATCTGTTTGAATGCCCCACTGTGTTCCACAAAGCTGGTGGCCTTTCTGAACCTCCAGGGACAACCAGGCAGGAGACAGAACTGGGTGAAGTTCCCTCTCAGATTGTAAATTATTTTATAAGGAAAAGCAGATAATTTAATTAAAAACTACCATTTATGTGAGAGGAGACTGCAAGAACCTCTTTGATAGATCAGATACCTTTCATATAACTGTTTTTTCAGTATATATCAGATGGCAACAGGGCAGTTTGTTCAAACTCCTGGTGGGGGATTTTGCAGCCCCAACCAACACCCCCAGGATGTGTCTACAGGAGGTGCCTCAGTTTCCACCATTCACACAGAGAGAAGAAATGAACCAAAGCCAGAATATAAATTTTCCAGAATATTATAAAACAGAAGAAAGTACATGTATTTCTGTGTGTCCAGGACAAAAGAGGAGCGGAAATAATGATAAAAAAAACACACAAAACCACACAACAACAACAACAACAACACAAAACAAAACAAAAAAAAACCACAAAAAAGTAAATAACCCCCCCAAAAAACCCCCAAACCCCACCCACCAAAAAAACCTAAAAAAATCAAAACAAAGCAAAAAAACAACAAAAAAAAGTTAAAAAAAAGTAAAAAAGGAACTTTAGAAATGCCAAAATATTTATTTTAACAACTAACTTCCTAAGTAGAACATTTGAGCTTGTTTTTTGAACTGGGTTTTGTGGTTTAGAAAAGGTTAAAACTGACCGAAACAGAAAGATCGAGTAACCCAAAGGCAAGTGAAACGTTTCATTTCAGATGGAATTTAATATTTAGGGTTAACCCAGATTGTTTTCCAGCTTCTGCTTGGGTTTTTTTTCTTCCCATCCTCCTCCTCTTCTCTCCATCCCATGCCATTGTTGCCCTGCCCAAGGCATTTCCCCCCAGATACTCTGATTCAGCCACACAACCCAGATGGTGATTATTTGCTCCCCATTGGTGACCTCCTGGTTTCCAGCTGTCCTTTCCACTGCTCTGTGCTCCCAGAAATGCCTCTTCCAGCCAACACTGTGTCTCCACCCTCAGTCCATCCATCTGGAGGGGTTCCAGCCCCACCAGAGCTGGGGCTTCTTTCTTCACTATATCCCCTTCGCCCCAAGAGGTGCCACTAGAAATCCCTGTCAAAGAAGTCATCAAAGAGAGAAACTCTCTCTGTCTTGGTTCTCACAAGGGCAGGTTTGTGGTGAATCTTCTCTTCCCTTTCCCACTCCTCAGACCCTGTGCTGGAGGTGTCCCAGAACAGATCCCTGGTCCGTGGCTCCCTGCAGAACCACAGGTCCACCTTCCCTCTCCTATCTGGAGACAGCTCAGCTCCATCCTGCTGCCTGGAGCGTCCTCCATCCCGCGGGTTTCCTTGGGGAGAGAAAACAAGCAAATATCAGGTGTTTGCAGAGCTGCATTCTCAGTTGTCACAACCCCTGATCTCCACAGACACAGTTCTCAACTGAGCCTTTTAGGGGCTTTTCAGGGGCTTCAACCCCTATCATTCAATAAATCACTTGACTGCATCTCATTTTATGAGGTTTTACTCTTTGTTGGTATTTTATTTCTCAATCCTCTTCATCATGAGTTACAGGAGTTGTGGAGAGAAGGGAAGAGGAGCAGAGAAGGAAAAAGGGGAAAAGGTGCAACTATGTTTGCATTAACAATATTTAAACTATTCTTGTGCAAGTATATTCAAGTTTCAGGAGGGACTATATTCAGAGCTACTTTTTCACACAATCTTAAAACCCATTCACACCATGCAAACTATCCAACATCACACAGCTAGAGCTGATTATTAAGCAATACATATGTCCTAAAAATTGCTAGATCTGAACAGTCTTAATGCAACTTATTTTAATTTTATAAAAGAGCTCTTTTGATGTGACTCTGCAGAGTTTCTGCAGACTTCATGTCTTGCTTCTGCACCAGCTCAGGGTCTCCAGACAAATTCCATTCTTATCTTAGCAGCACCTGCAAATTTGTCTTTGGTTTGCTGGCCTGAAAATGTGGGAATCCCAACACTCAGTCACCTGGAGTTCAGCTGGAAATGGCTGTGGGCAGCTGGAGGCATGTAAAGAACATCCTGAGAGGTCCCTGCAACACCAGACCCCACACTCAGGGCTGGGCAGGGTGAGGTAGAATCCACTCAGGAATATATTTGGGGAGATTATAGAGCCTGGCAAGAGGCAATATGGCTTTAGAATCAGAGAATCAGAGAATCAGTTGGGCTGGAAAAGACCTCTGAGGTCATCAAGTCCAACACATCTCCAAGGAGAAGAGAGCTGAGGTGAGGAAAACCGAGGGAACAGGGAGCCAAGTCTGTTCCCCTTTCTCCTGGTGAAAGTTCACCTTCAGACAAGTTTTGCACTGGTTGAAGCATTTTTACCCTCAGTGATACATTCCCAGCCAGTGCCAAAGGTTGTCACGTGCAAGCAAAGCAGAACAAGGCTCATGCCTTTGGGATGTCTGAAGTGGAGGATGAGATTCACTGCTCTCTCCCCTTCCTAAGGGACAGTGGGAAGCAGTTTCTATAGAAAAAAATTAAATAAGGAGCAACCTGAGTGCCTGTAGCATTGACCCTGGGGTCATCTGAGCGTGGTGGGAGTCCAGAGGCTGCACTGGGCATGTGGATGCAGCTCATTGGTGGACCATGCAGGGGTAAAGTTGGGAACAGCTCTCTGGCTGCTGTTGCTCAAGCAGCTCATTCTCCACTTCTTTCTCCTGCTGAGCCTGGTTTGAGCTCCCCAGTGTGCCCAAGGGTGTTCTGATAGAGAAGACACCCCAAAATATCATGGAGTCATAGAATAGCCTGAGCTGGAAGGGACCCATAAGCATGGAGTCCAACCCCTGTCCTGCACAGACACCCCAACAAGCCCTTCATATTCCTGAGAGCGTTCTACAAACACTCCTGGAGCTCTGGCAGCCTTGGGACCACAACCATTTCACTGGGGAGCCTGGTCAGTGCCCACCACCCTCTGGGGAAGAACCTTTCCTTGATATCCAACTTAACCCTCTCTAAACTTCATGCAGTTCCTTCGGATCCTGTCACTGGTCACAGAGAGCAGAGATGGGGAGGAGGTTTTAGGCTGCCCCTCAGTCCTTCAGGCACACCAAGTAGGAGAGGCAAAGCTGACTGTTCTCCCAGAATGCCATCTCACCAAGTCCCTGAGAATAACCATTGGCCTCAAATCATCCAGGCTTCCCTTTTCCTGCTGGGGGGTATCACAATTCCTTTCTCCAGAGCAGAAAACTCTGAGCTGTACCCAACCTGGTGCAGGAGGCCAGCCCTTCTGAAGGCCACCTTGCTTGACCCCAGATGGAGATTTGAGCTCACTGTTTGCACCATGTGCCCTGATATATTTTGCCAGGGCACCACACTGTTGTGTACCCACCACTGCCCTTGGCTACCAGCCCTGTGGTCCTCCAGGAATGGCACTGGGGCAGAGTGGGGCAGGGGCTTGGATGCAGCTCCCCAGAATCACTCATGTCTCAAGGGAAAGTTGGCAGGGCACATGTGAATCAGCGACTTCCTGCCCTGCCAGAGTGAACACTGTGACATTGTCACAGACCCCATCCACCTGTGCACACCCCAGGCTGGGGCAGGAGGTGTCCCACACTGGGGAAGAGGGCAGGGGGTCAAACCTGGTGTAAGGGTTGTTTTCTAGCTGTTTCCTATTTTTTTTCTGTGGATGTTCATCCATCCTGCATCCTGGGATGCTCAGAGGTGACCTCAGCACTGTCTGGAACTACCTGAAGGGAAGTTCTGGCCAGGTGGGGGTTGGTCTCTTCTCCCAGGCACTCAGCAATAGGACAAGGGGGCACGGGGGGCTCAAGCTCTGCCAGGGGAAATTGAAGTTGGAGAGCAGAAAAAACTTCTTTGCAGAGAGAGTGCTCAGGCATTGGAATGGGCTGCCCAGAGAGGGGGTGGATTCCCCATCCCTGGAGGTTTTTAAGGTGAGCTTGGCCGTGGCACTGAGTGCCATGATCTGGTAAAGGGAGTGGAGTTGGCCCAAGGGTTGGAGTTGATGATCTCGGAGGTCTTTTCCAACTCAATCCATTCTATGGTTCCATGATTCCTGGTGGATACCCTGACTTCTTACAGATGTCAGACCCCAGGACACTCTGTTCTCACACTGTTGTGCAGGGAACAGGTGGGACAAGCTAAAACTCTCCTGTCTGTGGGAACCTGCTCCTGCAGGGCCTGGCCCTGAGGATTTGGGGTTTATTCCTCTGTGCCTTGTCCATGGCTCTTAATCCACATCCACTTGGGTCTGTTTGGATGCTGCCAGAGAAGCAGCCCAGAGCTCTGCAACCTCTCTGAGCCATCCCAGTGTCTCACAAACACATCTCCCAGCCCTTTGAACCCACATGTTGTTACTGCAGGAGGTGGAGCAGTGGGAGCATCTTCCATAGGGAAACTTCTTTGCTGACATTTAAGAGACTGGTGAGTTTTACATCTCCTTGGAAAAACTATTCTACTTACCGTGGTCTTCACATAAACGCTGATTGTGCTCAGCAGGGACGAGGTCTTGGCTCTCAGCTCTGTTGTGTCTCTGGAGAGTGTCAAGGACGTCCTTTGGGCCGAATTCCTTGATTTTTTGTTTATTGATTTTCGCCTCCCTGTGGAGATTCCTCCTCAGCTCTGCCTGGGTTTGCAAACCAGTCGTCAGCACAAGCAGCAGAGCAGTGAACAAGTTGTGGTAGCACTGGGGGGTTTGTCCTGGCAATAACTGCCCAGTCGAGTGTCTAACCTGAGCAAATGGTATTTGCCAAACTGGGCACATGACACAACATGACCGGGACAGGCATTTTTGGTTTTTCCAGAAGTCAAGGCCAGATGAGGGCAAGGTGTTGGAAAAATCAGAGGTAATGACTCCGATCACAGAGGCCCTGGAGAGGCTTTCCACCTCTCCTTTGCCTAAGGCACTGGGAAAACTTCAGTTGAGCTTCCCTGCAAGAGGCTTTCTGTCCCCTGGTCCTCGGGAGAGGCAGCCCCATTCCCTTCCCAAATCCACCTTGGCATTACCTCTCGTCTCTGGCGGGTCAGGTCCAGCATCTGGAGCTTGTGCAGGTGCTGCCTCCTGCCTGGGAGGGGATTCAGGCTGTGCCCCTTCTTCTCCTGCACCTAGGAGGTATTGCAAGGTGTAAATCAATAGAGATGCACCTTCTGAGAGAGGAAGGAAGAGCCACCAGCTCACAAACCCCTCGGGTGCTCCTGGATAAAGGATCTCCCAGCGTAGCCAACTTGCAGAAATTCATCCCAGATTTCCACTGCACTTGCAGTTTATCTCAAAGCTCTGGGGCATGAGGGAAAGAACATCATTACAAAAATGAAAAAGTGTTTCTGCCCCCTGAGGTGTTACCACCCTGAGTCGGTTCTCCGAGATAATCTCAGGATCCAAAGGGAGGAACCACTTGAGCATGTTTGGGGCTGCAGGGGGTGTTTACAGTACACAGCACTTGTAGCCTTAAAATCATGGATTTATGCAAGTGTTAAGGTTGGAAAAGGTGTGTAAGAGAATTGAGTCCAACCATTCCCCCACCACTACCCCATGTCCCCACGTGCCACATTCACACCCAACTTAAATCCCTTCAGGGATGGTGACTCCACCACTGCCCTGGGCAGCCTGTTCCAGTGCTAGACGATACTTTCTTCGAGGAAATTGTTCCTGATATCCAATCTAAACCTCCCTTGGCACAGCTTGAGGCCATTTCCTCTCATCCTGTCACTCACCTGAGAGCAGAGCCCGATCCCCACCTGGCCCCACCCTCCTGTCGAGGAGTTGTAGGGAGCGAGGAGGTCTCTCTCTTCTCCCCACCAACTGCAAGTGGTGGCTGTTCAGGTTACTCAGCCATTAAAAAACGTGGTCCTCACACTTTCAACGCCAGAAATATTTAATATCCTGGCTCAGGTTCACCTCATCCAGGGAACTGTCATGCTGGAGATTCACAAACATTCCTCTTATTTTGGACCCTTTCATCCACATGCTGGTTTTTCAGCCAGAGACAGGAGCAAACAGTGTAAAACACCAACTTCTGCCCTTTGGGGTGCCTGAGCTGTGAGGGGAAGGATCCAGCAGCCACAAAAAGCCTGTCATGGGCACAAACTCCTGTGCTTACCTTTGGTTTTGGTTTTGCAGCCACTTCTTGCTGACTCCAGGGCTTTGCAGGAGTAACTGCTTGCAGAGGGGTGGCAGGTTCAAGCCTCTGCAAGTCCAAGATTTGTAATATTTAGCATTGCTCATTCCACATAATCATGAAATCTGATATCAATCTACTCTGACACTTTTCCAGGTCCAATTCTGGCCCGGCTGCTGGAGATACAGGAAGGAGTTTGGCATCTCGGGGAGATGAACATCTCCTTTGGTCCTTCAGCAGTGGACAACTGGGGAAATCTCTTGCATTCCAGTCTAAGCAGCAAAACCCCATTTGGACATTAATTGCAACCCTGTAGGTGTTTCTCTTTGAGCCTCAACATTCCCAAAGGCTCCATCCAAGACGAGAGTGAAGAAAAACTGCAAGCTCAGATTGTTCATGGCAAAGCTGGAGCACGGAGAGGTGCCAAAATCTAATCTGAAGTCTCCTATCAGGTCATCCAAGGGCAGATCCCACTCACATGAGAGCCAGAGCATCGTTCCCTCTGTCCAACCAGTCTTTTTTACGTTGGCCTGAGTAAGACCTTTCTCTGCAGAACTGAGCATGGTACAATATGCCTTTCCTGGAGGGGGATGGAGGTGGGCAGAGACTTTCTCTACAGGCTGCTCTAAGCATGGATTTTTATCTTGAGGAGATAAGATGCTGCATTAAATTCTGCCAAACCACAAGGTGTTACATGATCCTTTAATGTCTTGGTATTAATAGAATCATTAAGGTTAGAAAAGCCCTTTAAGATCACCAAGTCCAATCATTAACCCAGCACTGCCAGGTCCATCACTAAACCACGTCCCTAAGTGCCACAACAGTTTTTGAACACTCCCAGGGATGTTGATTCCACTCCTGCTACTGTCCCCTTCTAGGAGAGGAGCTCAGTTCCACAAAAATTAAGGGCAGCATAGTCAAGGACTTTGACCTGACTTACACTTTATTTGGGACATCATTAACTCCTTGATGACCAGCAAGTGTTCAATAAATGGTGACACATCTCTGAGTGTCTGCGCTGAACTGCTGCCAAATCCTCAGCTGTAATTTTGAAACATCCTCTAAATCCCGGCTAAAATCTCAGGAGGAAATAAAAGCCCGCAATGTCTTCTAAAGGGGGAACTCCCCATCAGCCCAAGTTCTAACATCTCTTGGCATCGAAACCCCCACAAAACTGAGTAGGAAACTTGAACAAACAGCACTAGATGGCAGCATGTGACACCACAAACTGCAGCGCGGGCTGGCCATCCCTCCTGGATGCCACCGAGGATCTTCAGGACGGGGTGGATGGAGGCAAACAACCTCCCACATCCCTCTGCTCACGTCCCTGCTGCTGGTGGGGAGCCAAGCTCCAGGCTTTTGGATAACGTTGTGTCCCCAGCTGGAAAACTGACTCTTTTCTTCAGTTTTTGGGAACATCTCAGGCTTTTTCTCTGGAAATACCTCTGACAGAAATCCTCTGAAAGTCCTTGAAAAGGCCACACCACCCTGCTCTGCCACCTGCCAAAATATTCCCACAGGGAGAAGGGCTTTTGGTGGTGCTGTGCACACTCTCTGACCATGGCACCAGCACAGGGGGGACCAACAGTGTCTTTGTCCTGCTATGATCATAAACAGTATTTTATTATCACAGAAGTACAGCCATGATGGTCTCTTCTCCAGGCACTCAGCAATAGGACAAGGGGGCACGGGCTCAAGCTCTGCCAGGGGAAATTGAAGTTGGAAATCAGGAAAAAATTCTTTGCAGAGAGAGTGCTCAGGCATTGGAATGGGCTGCCCAGAGAGGGGGTGGATTCCCCATCCCTGGAGGTTTTTAAGGTGAGCTTGGCCGTGGCACTGAGTGCCATGATCTGGTAAAGGGAGTGGAGTTGGCCCAAGGGTTGGACTGGATGATCTCGGAGGTCTTTTCCAACCCAATCCATTCAATGATGCAAACAAGCCCAGTGCCTAAAAATTCCATGCTGGGAGGAGACTCCTAAAGGGGGCTGTGATTCCTTCCACATGACAGTTCTCAGGGTGTAGCTGGGCTCACTTCAGGTCCTGCTGCCACATCCTCCCACCAAATCCAAGGATAAGTTATTGAACCTCTGCCCTTTGAAGTCACCAGTGTCAGCCTCAAGTGGAGGGGGTTCAACTGCCCCTGCCTGGTGGCTCTGCTGTTTTTACTTTATCAGGAAGATTTTATTCACACAAAGGAAGTCTCAGGCAAAGCCCCTCTGCTCCAGCAGGTTTGCTGTTCATAGAATCATGGAATTCTTAAATGCTTGGGGTTGGAAGGGACCCTCAACACCATCTAGTTCCAATGTCCCTGGCATGTGGAGGGACACCTTCCACCAGACCAGGTTCCTCTAAGCAGGTTGAAATTAGATTTTAAGAACAAATCCTTCCCTGTGAGGGTGGGCAGGCCCTGGCACAGGTGCCCAGAGAAGCTGTGGCTGCCCCATCCCTGGAAGTGTCCAAGGCCAGGCTGGACAGGGCTTGGAGCAACCTGGGCTGGTAGGAGGTGTCCCTGCCCATGACTGAACACAGGACTTGGTCTGCCTCACCAGTGCTGAGCACAGGGGGAGAAACAAAGACAGAAAGATATTTCTGAGCTTTACTTATGTAGTGGTACCCCTTGTGTGGAAGAAAATCCTGACTGCCAGGTCAGATAAAGTCATGGGTTTCAGGGCTTGGGCAGGAATGGATCTGGGAAGTGCAGGATGGGGAAACTGAGAGGGGTGTGTGCAGGTACAGGGCATGAATAGCAACTCCTGAAACCTAAAATAATTGCTCCTTCAGCATCCTGTGTGCTTTACCTGCCTCTCTGCTTCACCTGTCTCTGCCCCGAAGCAGGTGTCAGACCTTTATGGGATATTTGGGCTGAAAAGCCAAAACCAGCCCCACATAATGCAAGTTGGATCCCTTCTGGAAAGGGCTGTATGTTGGCCCCATTTGCCCCCTGGGAGCACCAGGATTTGGCTGCTGGTACCCAGACACCCCAAATGGAAGTGGGGCATCACAGCAGGGATGGCCTCATGTCCCACACTGGGACACGAGTCCTTGTTGGGTGTCTCCATAGCACATAAATCTTATCGAGGGATGATGAGCAGGACTTCCTACTTGGATTGCACTGGGTGTTTGTTTCCCCCACTCTGGTGCTGTGACATGTGCCCATGTCCCCAGAAAGCCCAAATCAATGGGTCAATCAGAGCAGCTCCTGAGGAGCTTCTCAAACTTGCCTTACTTGAGGTCTTCGGGGTGGGTGCTCCTTGATGATGCTCGTTCCCTCCTTCTCAGGCACAGTGTTGAAAGAGAGGGGCCCTTCAAGATTAAAGAAATGGATGAAGTTACTTCTGGGTCATCATCAGCTGCTTAAATATCCTCAGCAACTGCTTTCTGCCCTGTTTTTTGGTTGGCGTGTCCCACTAGTGTCTGTGTGCACTCCAGGAACACATGGAGTGTTCCATCAGCTGCAGAACTAAAGTGGATGGACCAGTGCCTGTGATTTCTAGCAAGTATTTGCCTCTCCAACTTCCCTCTCCAACCTCTCATGCATCCTGCATGTGACCATAACCATCCTTGAGTCTCCTTGGGACTCTCCCAGTCCCTGAGTCTGCTGTGTGTCCAAGGATTCTCTGCTCCTCCTGTGGCTTGTGACCATGAGCTGGCCAAGGAACCCCTGAGCTCTGCTGCTTCCTCACTGCCTGCCCTCCTAAAGTTGGGCACAGGCAGCAGTTTGGGGGTTTTCTTGCTGCTTAACCTCTGAGATTCATTATTGCTATTTTTGGTGGGACTGAGAAATACCTCTGATGATTTCCTGCCCGTGGCAGAGCTGGCAGCAGCAGGCAGTGGATGGAGGAGTTAGAGGGCTGTGGTCAGACAAATGGTATGATCACAGACCCTGGAAATCAGCCCAGAATAACGTGTTCCACACCAGTGATACCAGTTAGTTATTAAAGCAGAGCTTTCACTGAGGCCTGGCCACGATCCGGGCTCGGGTCTGTTCTGCCCTGCTGCTCCCAGGTGGACACCACGGCCTCTTCTGTTCTTTTCTTGCACAAATAAATACTTGATTGTCCAGCAAGTATTTATTCTCCAAAACAGTTTATCTTGTTTATCTCACCTGTTCTCCAAAAAAACCCCCATTTTGATATGTTTAAATTCCATTTTGTAGGTGGAGCAGAGTGAGGTGTTGCTGAGCAGCACCTGCTTCCACATGGTGGGGGCCCTGACGTGGCCACAGGGGAGGAGAGTTGGGGATTAACTGCAGGAATGACAGTGTAGTTGATGCCAAGGTTAATAGTTATATTTAGCAAGAAAAATAATAATGCTTTGGAGGTCAGTTTATGGGGCATTCCCTGAGCCTCATGGAAGAACATGGGCTGGGCTCTTGGAGAAGAGAGAGAAGGTGATCAGAGAACCATGGAAGTGGTTGGATTGGAAGATCCCTTAAAAATCATCTTCTTTCAACCCTCTGCTATTGGCAGGGACACCTCCCACTATCCCAGGTTGCTCCAAGCCCTGTCCAGCCTGGCCTTGGACACTTCCAGGGGTGGGGCAGCCACAGCTTCTCTGGGCAACCTGTGCCAGGGCCTGCCCACCCTCACAGAGAAGAATTTCTTACTCTAAGGGTGTTGGGGTATGAGAAGATCTGGTGACTCCACCAGACAAATGTTTGCTGGGCAATGATTAACCACGGAGTGAAGCTGCAGCTGCTCCAAACATGCAGGAATGGGAGCCTGAAGTGAAAATTCCCAGTGCAGGAGGTTCCTCTGACCACAGATTGAGCTGCTGGGGAACACTCACTGAAACAGCAGCTTGTCAGAGCAGAAGGGGCTTGTTGAGTCTGTGCCTCTGTCTGCAGGGCTAAGGAACGTAGAGAGAATTTCCAGTGAGGAAATCAAACGTAAGGAGTCAGCTCATGGTGCTCAGAAAGTGGGATATTGCACAAGGAAGGGATTGGGACTTGGGAGAAGCTTGTTCTCGTTCTTTCTTTGGGAAAGTCATTTCTCCTTTATAAATTTCATCGTTTGTGCTGTGCTGGGGGGGGGGTAATTATTCCCTCCCCTCCTGTCCACGCATGTGTCTTGTAGGAGATTTGTCCTTATCCTCTACAGTTACAGAACTTGGGGACAAAGGCTTGTTGTCCTCAAATCTGCACAGTCCAGGGGCAGGGACCAGCACCAAGGCCCTGCTCAAGGCATCCTTCTGACTCCTGTTTTTCACCCTTGCACTTCAGGAGCAGCAGATTCTCCCTTCTGGGGGAATGTGGATTTAACACAAGCCAAGCTGAACCCTCATAAACCAAACCAATCCTCTCCTCTTGGAATTCTCCTTGCTTATTTAGACAGCAGCTTGAGCTAAGACATCTCTCAAGTCCTCCTGAGCACACACTTCTTATCTCTGAAAATGAAAAGTATTGGAAAATGGCTTTTTTGGGTGTGTGTGTGCGTGTGGGGCGGGGGGAGGAAGTGTTGAAGTTTTTTCTAAAATACACATTCTCAAACAAGCACTTGTTAAATGCCCAGTGATGGTAATTTTCCAGAACAGGGATATTTTGCTCTTGCTGCCATGAAGTACCTGAAACCAAGTGTTTTACAGCCAGGCCTGATCTGTATTCTCCCCAGGACCTCGATTCCAGGAATGTCACTGCTCTCATGCCAGAGATTTATTTGCTTTCATAGTTTCCTGATGCCTCTTGATGAATGATCCTGAAGGAAATCTCCAGCCTCTGGTGAAGCAGCACTGCTTAGGGCTGCTCAAAGTGTGTCAGAAATCGATTTTTGGGGAACGGAAAAGTGAGCAGGAGGATGGCAGGGCTGCAGATCCTGCTCCCTCTGCATTGCCCTTCCTCAGACTCCGTTGGTTTTCATGGAGGTTTCTCCCTCCACTCACCTGAAATATCTGTGGGAAGTGTTTGCTACCATCCAGCTCATCCTGCAGAGCTGCACATCCACTTCCAGGTGGGTGCAAATCTCCCCCCTCTCTTGCAGGAAGGGTTTTTTGGGTACAGGTGGAGTTAAAAGGCTGTGGGGAAAACAGAACAGCCCCACTGTGTGCCCTCCTGTGCTCTTGGCTTGGGAATCAGCCCCTTGCAGGACAGGACTGTCAGGCCTTTCAATGCCTTTCACCTGCTGAGCGCATCATTCAGAACCTAATTCTAATTAGGCTGATGACAATGATGTGTCCAGCAGCAGCAGGTGAACAGGACAAGTGTGTGATGGGGGTTATGGGGTGGCTGGACCAGGGCCTGATTGGACACAGGTGGGTGCCATCCTGTGCCAGGGCAGTGCTGGGGAGCTGGGCTGTTCCTCATGAGATTGTTTAGCCTGGAGAAGAGGAGGCTCAGAGGTGACCTCAGCACTGTCTAGAACTACCTGAAGGGAAGTTCTAGCCAGGTGGGGGTTGGTCTCTTCTCCCAGGCACTCAGCAATAGGACAAGGGGGCACGGGCTCAAGCTCTGCCAGGGGAAATTGAAGTTGGAGAGCAGAAAATAATTCTTTGTAGAGAGAGTGCTCAGGCATTGGAATGGGCTGCCCAGAGAGGGGGTGGATTCCCCATCCCTGGAGGTTTTTCAAGTGAGCTTGGCCGTGGCACTGAGTGCCATGATGTGGTAAAGGGAGTGGAGTTGGCCCAAGGGTTGGACTTGATCTCTGAAGTCTTTTCCAACCCAATTGATTCTGTGATTGAGGACACAACCAGTGGGAGGAAGAAGCCTGGGCTCCGGTGAGTGAGACACTCTCCAAAACAGGCCATGGAGGGGGTGGAAATGAGTTTTCCCAAAGCTAAAGTGTCCTTGAAATGGCCAGAAGCAGATGCAGGATGGGCTGTGCACACACCTACACCCACCCCACGCTGCAGTGGTGAACCCACAGCTCGAGATAGTCCAGCAGTGACCTCCTTACCTGCAGAGCTTCTCCCATACCAGGTCTCCCGTAGAGGTGGAAGCTCCAGGTGGAAGATGGGTTTTCCCCACTTCTCCATGTCCAGGGGGTGCAGGCTGGGCTGTCCTGGCACGCTGGGGAGCTGGCACAGGGTGGTGAGGGCAGGCAGGTCCTCCCCCAAGCGCATCGGTGCCACCTTGGTCACCTTGGGATGGGCCTTGGAAGAGCTCAAGCCCATTTTGCAGTGGGGGCTTTGAAAGGAGAAGGGAAACCCCCTGGTGCTCCGTCCTCCCTGAACATGGAGGGATCTTTGTGAGTGACTAAGGAGCTCTGGCAACTCCCTGCCAGCTCCACACATCCTTCCCAGCTGGGTTAAACATTGACCTGTGCCCAGCCATTCCTCCCCAGGGAGGGGAGGAGGCAGCTGCTGACAGAAAAGGGGGAAAACAGTTCAAGGAGCCAGTGCCAAGCCCTGGGAAAGCTTTGTTTTTACCTACAGGTGATCTTGAACCAGAACCATTGACTGACCTGGAGGGATTTCTACAAGCAGCTCTTCTGGATCTTCAGAATTTGGAAGGAAATTCAATCCTTGGAGCAGCAGAAGGGCTAAAACATCTCCCACTGCCTGGGAACAGGGACTGGCCCAGAGCATCCTCCCCTCCTGCTCCTGCTGGCTGGGGCACTGCTGGAAAAAGTGCAGCTTTAGCACAAAACCACTTGGGAATGTTGGCCAAAGTGAATCATGATCTGTGATCTATAGAATCATGGAATCACAGAATACTTTGGGTTGGAAGGGACCTTAAAGACCACCTCATTCCACGCCTCTGTCATGGGCAGGGACACCTTCCACTATCCCAGGTTGCTCCAAGCCCTGTTCAACCTGGCCTTGAACACTTCCAGGGATGGGGCAGCCACAGCTTCTCTGGGCAACCTGTGCCAGGGCCTGCCCACCCTCACAGCCAAGAATTTCTTCCTACTCTGAAGGTGGAGTTGCTGCAGGATTTGGGCCAAAGCCAGCAGGTTTGGGGCATAGGGGAAAGACCTGCCCTTCTCCCTCTGCTCCCAAGGTTATCAAGGGGTTCCAAGGGCAGAATCTCCTTGGAGCTGTGGGAGCCAAGGAGGGGAGGTGGGAAAATAGGTAAGGAGGATCATTTATGCAAGAAGATCAGTGTTGCAGGGTGGGTCTTGTGACAGGAGCAGGGTTGGAGGAGGAGGTCAGAGCACCTGTGAGCTCAGCTGGGAAACACCTGGGAACCAGCAAACATCAACAGCATGAGGGGGAGCCCAAAACATCATCAGAGATGGGTTCAGTTACTGGGGGCTTATCCCACTGGGATCTCTGGAGTGATCCTGTGGAGATTTTCAGTTATTGGAGACTCTTTTGGCTTCTCCATTTGGACAGGAGTGCCAGGAGGAGGGTTGTGTGGGAAAACCAATGCCATGGCAGAGCCAAGAATCCAGCACACATGGCTAATAAATCCATGGATAAACCCCTCAACTCCCCCTGCATGGAAATGGAGAGATTCTGAGCTGCAAATGCCACTGGCCAGGAGTGGCACCTACCAGAAGGAATTATTCATCCCTGGAACAACCTAACCAGTTCATGTTTTCAGCCATGAAGTGCCAACACCACCCAGGGCTTTGCTTTACAGCAGGTCACACAGGGCATGAGAGAGCAGCGCAGCTCAGGCTGTATTCATTTTACTTTCTTTTCAAATGAAAATACAAAATCTACATCATCCTTCCCTCCTGAGGTTCTCAATGTTTAATGTCTGTTTTTCCTTTTTTATTTTAATTACCCTTCCCCTGCTGAGAACAGGCCATTCCTGTTGAGCAGCTTGGGGAAATCGTGGATTAACTGCAGTGATGGATATGGAAACCCAGGTAGGTGTTAAAGCTAATGGGCTTTGTGCTGTAGCTGGGTGGTTCCTTCAGGTGCAAAGCTGTGGCCCTGGCCCTGCTGAGGCCCTGGCAGGGTCCCTATGCTGCCAGATCCCTTCTTTAGTCCATATTTCCTCCCCGAGCCATATGGGTTTCCCCACTATCCTGCTGTACAGTGATTTAGGGAAAGAGATTGCAAAGAGAAGGATGTACCTGAGTTTGATATTGCTCCAAGCACTTTATTTCTGGATGAAGAGATGATCCATTTTGCATTTGAAGGGAATGGAGCATCCTTCTATCTGGTCCAGGAGTGCCAGGTCCCACCTCCCTGCTGGGGCACAGCTCTGTCCTGCACGTGCCCAAGGATGTACTGCACAGCATCTTGATAATTGAGCAGTTAATCACCTATATCTCCTGGCAAATCCCTGAAATCTCAGCATCTGAGTACTTTGGAGCTGCACTTTGATCTCCACAGGGCTTTACCCTGTAAAGCAAAGGGGGCCAAGAGCAGCAGGTGAGGGTTTGGTGGGGAGGAATGCAGGTTGCAAGGACATGCCCCTCCTGCAGGGCAAACTGAGGTCCTGGTCAGGGATGCTCATCCTTCCTTTTAGCTGGGGGTTACTTAGTGCAGCCTTTTCTCTATATCCAAAGTTCAGTTCAACTCCCAGGTGCTGTGCTGTGGAAACAGGAGGCTGGAAGGAGCTGTGGTCCCACAGTGCCATTAGGGACAGCCCCTGGTGCCTCCCAGGGGAGCTGGAAGATGTTTATATCTGCCTCCTGTTTCATTTACTGCCTTAAACCTCCACCAAGCTCAGCTGGAAGTTGTGATACTGATCTTGCCAGATTTGGGGTTTCTGGCCAATTTATTGCAGTCAAAATAAATCCACTGACCCCTAAGTGCTCTGATGTTCCTGTTGTAAGGAAGATACTGGGAAAAGCTCAAGGGTAAGGCAATGCCATGACTTGGGGCAAGGCATTTCCACACCAAAGAGCAGAATTTGCCACTCACCTGCACACAGAGCAAAGGTGAACCAAGGGGAGGATTCAGAACCACTTTAACATCCAACTGGGAACTGCCTCTGCCTAAAGTTTCTCCATCAAAATTAGTTTTAAATCATAGAAAAACATGGACAAAGGAGGAGATGGAAAGTGGGTGGAATGGATTTTTGCCAACATAATGCCTGGACTTCATGTAAACGTGCAGTGAGTAAGGGAGAAAGAACCCAAATGCTGCAAACAGGCTGTTATCCTGCTTGCAGCAGGTTTAGGCAGTGACAGCAGGAACACAAGGATCAGCCAGGAGAGGAAAATAATCCAGCATGGGTTCACAGGCTGGGACACAAACTGCTGTGCTGACACACCTTGTTATTGCACATCTGTAAAGCCAAGGAACGTGGCTTGTTCCTCCTGCTGCTCCCTGTGGCTGGGATGACCAGGGGATGTTCATCTCACTCCAGCCCAGGCTGGGAATACCTGTGGTGCTGGGAATACTTGTGGTGCTGGGCTAACACTGTTCCTGTTCACTGAGCTCTCTGGAGAGGGAAGGCATCAGGGGTGATGCCCAGGGTGGGTTATTCCCACCAAGGTTTGTTTTCCTCCCAGAAAGATGGGCCCTGGTGTGAAGGAGGATCTGATAATGCAGATCAAAACCAGATAAAAGGTGATAACCAGATCAAAAGTGGTATTTTCTTTGTGGTACAAATGACATGGTGGAGCAGAGAGGGTAGAGAAGGTAGAAAGGCTCATCAGAGATGCCTGAAGTGGTGGAGTAACAACACCTGATCATCATTTGATGGGTGTGACTGTTGGTTTGAACTTCTCTGATGGAGCATCAACAGCATCACACAAATGAGCCTCAGTTTATTGTCTGATTTCTTGGGTTTTCTGGGTTTTCTCGAGCTGAAAGGCTGAGATGCACTGGAGGGAGAACCATTAACTTCTCTGCTTAGTAAGGAATTTAAACTGGAGGTTGGCAGAGGGTGAGGGAGGGGGCTTAAGGCACCACTGAGTGGGATGAGCACCCTGGGAAGGCCCTGGCACAGGTTGCCCAGAGAAGCTGTGGCTGCCCCATCCCTGGAAGTGTCCAAGGCCAGGTTGGATGAGGCTTGGAGCAAACTGGTCTTGCAGAAGGTGTCCCTGCCCATGGCAGGGTGTTGGAACGAGATAATTTATAAGGTCTCTTCCAACTCAAAACATTCTAGAATTTCCTGATTCCATGAACAGCAAACCCACTGGGGCAGGACTGCTTTGCTGGGGTAAAAGTCTTTTTAACACACTGTGCCCCTGGCCATGGAATGTCTCAATTAGGAGAAAGCTGAGTAACCTACAGAGCTTCACATGATTTCCCTGCTGAATGCTCTGTGAGGTTCCTTGAAGGAGCCAGTCCTGTGTCTGAAGAAGTTTCCTGAGTCTGCTTGCCAAAAAGTCCTCATCAGTGCATACTAAATGAAAGGTTTGTTTTCCCCATGTGTTTAGTTTGGCAGGAGCTAAAATTGCAGTAAAATACATCCCCCAGTCTAGTAATGTAAATGGATCTATCAACTCCAAAAGCAACCTGAGGTGGTGTCCAAGCTGCCATATGCTGTGTGCTCTCAGCCCACCAGTATTGTCCCACCAGTGTCTCCTGTTCCATAGAATTCACTTTTTCAGAGTATTTTTTTATGTCTAGCTCCTTTCAGAAGCAGCAGACAAGAAGCTGTAAGAATACACTCCAATACATCTCTGGGTTTAATGCACAGGGAATGGTTGGCTGGTTGGCTGGTTGGTTCTTTGGTTGGTTGGTTGGTTGGTTGGTTGGTTTCTACAGCCCTAATTCTTCAGCCCTGTGATAAAAGAGCCCAAGTTTTGGGATTTGTAACACACACACAAGTGTTTTGTCAGGTTGCAAGGAACAGTTTGGACGTGAGTGTTAAAAGATTTAAAAAAAAGCATCAAATGGAAGAGTAAAATAAAAAAGTGATTTTGTTATTATTTACATGACTATTCTTTTTCCTGACAGAAATACTGACAATAAAGAAAAAACAAAACCAAAAAAACACTTGCTAGTTGCTAATCAAACTCCCAAGCCGTGGGCAGCAGAGCCAGCAGAGCTCAGCAACCTGTGATATTTTCCAGTTGTTTTGATTCTTCCTTAAGAAATAAAAAGGAAAAAATACTTGTCTGCAAATCAAAAAGACAGTCTTGCATGGGCAGCTTTAGGAATGCTGTAAACCAGCCTAAATTACACAGAAACAGGCTTAGGGAAGGGACTGGGAGGTTGGTTGGTTTGTTTTGGCTTTTGAAAGACTTTTCCACAGTGGAGGTTAAGAAAAATGTTAGTTTGTCCCAAAGCTCTGGAAAACAGGAACTGACATTTCCCAGAGACATCAGTGGTCCAGGGTGTTCCATCTCTCCTGAGAAGCTTCTTGTTCAGCTGGGAGTGCAGATTTTCTGGGAGAAAATGAGGCAAATAAAGCTATTTTTGGCTTTACTATAGTCATCCAAATTCTAGCACCACTTCTAGAAAGGTGGTGTTGGAAAGAGGCACAGCTCGGAGTGGGCTGGGATGGAGGCTTCATATTTCCTGATAATAATTCCAAATACAAGCAAGAACATCGGGATCTATCATAAATGAATTCTCAAAACTGCCAGCAGAGGTTTGAAATGGTTTTCCAAGCCCACTCCCTCACTGAAAAGTCAGTTCATTGGAAGCAAGATGAGATGATCAACTTTGAGATTTAGCTGGAAACATCCAGTATTTGTATCCTTGAGAATGGCCCTATTTTTGCCAGCAAAAGGAGATAAATGATGTAAACTTGATCCACATTTTAAACCCACCAGTTCATTAAGACATGAGTCGAAATGTGGGCGTTTCTTTATTACAAAACATTTTATTGTCGTTATTTACACCCGTTCCTCGATAAGTGTATAAATGTAAACATTTATTATAGATGTATTTCTCTTATCTTACAGTCCACCCCTTGTTCAGGTTAAATGTCAGTTTTGAAGCATACCAGTAGTGAGGGGATCTCAGCTATATTCACAGAATATACACTGCGTGCAGGGGAGCTCCACCAGCCCTAGGCCAGTGGGATAGACACTGTCCCATTGGCTCTGCTCCTGCTCCTCGTGTGTACGCTGGACTCTGTGATGTCATCGGCATGATCCTCGCTCTTCTTCTCCTTCAGGCTGTTGATGAACCTCAGGGTTATCTCATCCCATTCCTCAGGGAGCAGCATGAGCAGGAACCCAATGCAAATGATGATGGTGGCTCCCAACCTCACCACGCTGAAGATCATTTTGTGCTTCAACAGATCCACGGCTGTGGGAGAGAAAAGAAGGACCACATCAAACCAGCAGTGGGATGTGCCACCAAAACCAGGATAAATTCAACTCTCTAACACTATTTTCCTAGTATTGGAAAGCAGGCATTACTTTACTATTTTATTATTTATATACTTTACTAATGATAATAATTTCTTCTTCATCTTCTTTATCTTCTTCTTCATCATCTTCTTCATCATCATCTTCATCATCATCTTCATCATCTTCATCATCTTCATCATCATCTTCTTCTTCTTCTTCTTCTTCCTCTTCCTCTTCTTCTTCCTCTTTCTCTTCTTCCTGTTCCTCCTCTTCTTCCTCTAGTGCATGTGGGGTCACTCCCCCAAACATGCACACTCACTTTCAAAACTTTTCACTATTTATACATTTTTAGCAAACAAAGGATTAATGTTAATAGGCTGTAAATTACATAATTCTCTTCATTAATTAGCGTTCTATCTTCTACTGGTTATTGACTCCCTGCTTCGCATGCTAATTAGTCTACACTTTCCATCTTTTTATTATCTTTTACACAGACAGAGAGAATTGCAGTACAGCTGCTGAATTGCCTTTGTCAGTTTTTCCCTTGTCTCTGATTCCCAGTGGATGGGTGATGGCATCAGAGCAGCCTGGCACATTTCTGTGACCTGTGAGCTGCAGCCTGGCTGTGGCAGTGGCAATGTGGCTCTGAGATGTCCCCAGCGAGCAGCTCCCTGGGGTCAGGGAACAGCTGTGACCTGACACCACAGTCCTGGAAGTGCCACGTCTCTTCCAACCCTCACTACCTCATGCAGGCTCTGAGGAACCTGGTGGGGTCCAAGGCTCAAGGTTTCCATGGGGAAGGGTCTATGAGGACCAGCTGAGGGAGCTGGGGGGGGGCTCATCCTGGAGAAAAGGAGGCTCAGGGGGGACCTTCTGCCTCTCTGCAACTCTCTGACAAGACAGGTGAGTGTTGGCCCCTTCTCTCAGGTAACAAGTGACAGGACAAGGGGAAATGGTCTCAGACTGAGACAGGTTGGATAGTAGGAATATTTATTCGCACTGGAAAAGGCTGCCCAGGGAAGTGATGGAGTCACCATCCCTGAAAGTGTTCAAAAAATTACTAGAAGTGACACTTCACTATATGGTTTAGTGGCCATGGGGGTATTTTTTGAAGGTTGGACTTGATGATTTCTGAGGTCTTTTCCAACCTTAATGAATCTATGATTCTATGACTTCTGCTCTGAGAGGGAAGGCACTTCATGGTAACTCTTTATCTACAACAGGGCACATCAGAGGAATGTGTCCTTGGCTGCACAGAGCAGTGATGGGGACACAGCAGCACGTGGGGCAGAGAGCTGGAGCTGGTGCCTCCCGGCTCCACAACCAGCACCAGGAGCACACCTGAGCCCTTGGGCAGCCTCCTACAGGTACTGACTGCCCTCAAAACAAATTCCTCTTCGAAAACCTGCCCAAATCCCTGGAGCTGCGAGGCTGGGAGGGTGGAAGGGCAGAGATGGGGCTATTCAACAAGACACGGCTCTGGAGTAGATTTCCACAAACACACCATGCCCTGATGCCAACAGATGTTGGCTATTTAGGCAATGAGCTGCCTTTGTGCCCGTTTTGCCTTGCCCAGCCAAGGTACCTGCATTCCCAGGGACGCTGAGCACAGTGCCGATGGAGATCAGGATGGGGTAGGTGAGCACCACGCCAACGTTCACCAGGATATTGAAAGCTGGGGAAAAACAGAGGAAATGACACATGACTGCAGGGAAAAGCACTGGAATGAGGCATTTCTCCTGCACCTTGACCCTCCAAGCAGGATACATCCAACAGTGTTCCCAGGTGGCCAAGAAGGCCAATGGCATCCTGGCCTGCATCAAAACTAGCGTGGCCAGCAGGCCCAGGGCAGTGACCCTTCCCCTGGACTCTGCCTTGGGGAGGCCACACCTTGAGTGTTGTGTTGAGTTCTGGGCCCCTGAGTTGAGGCAAGAGATTGAGGGGCTGGAGCGGGGCCAGAGAAGAGCAAGGAGGCTGGAGAAGGGAGTGGAGCACAAGTGCTGTGGGGAGAGGCTGAGGGAGCTGGGGGTGTTTGTGCTGGAGAAGAGGAGGCTCAGAGGTGACCTCAGCACTGTCTGGAACTCCCTGAAGGGAAGTTGTGGCCAGGTGGGGGTTGGTCTCTTCTCCCAGGCACTCAGCAATAGGACAAGGGGGCACAGGCTCAAGCTCTGCCAGGAGAAATTTAAGGTGGAGATCAGAATTCTCTGGAATTCTTTGCAGAGAGAGTGCTCAGGGATTGGAATGGGCTGCCCAGAGAGGGGATGGATTCCCCATCCCTGGAGGTTTTTAACCTGAGCTTGGCCGTGGCACTGAGTGCCATGATGTGGTAAAGGGACTGGAGTTGGCCCAAGGGTTGGACTTGATGACCTCAGAGGTCTTTTCCAACCCAATCCATTCTATGATTCTATGATCAATAACCACACCACAAAGACGGAGCTGTCACAAAGTGATGGGGTTTGGGGTTTTATATATGTGTGAAATGAGGGCAAGTTCTGAGCAGTGTAGGAGGCAGAGCTGGATGGCCCTTCACAAACTGTGATACCAGGGTTATCATACTCATATTCCCAGCTTTGTCCAGGCTTTAATCAGGTACCAACAACCTGGTTTTGCTGCCAGAAGCCATCACTTCTTTCCCTACCAGAAGGATGGTGATCCCAGTCTGGCCTCTTGGCTGGGTCTGTGTTTTCCTTGACATTGCCCTGAGGAAAGGCTGCACACCCTTCCAGCTGGACCACACACCAAAGGTGACAGCAGCAGGGAGTCATGCTCTAAAGGACACTAAATACAATTAGTTGATGAAGCTAATTGTGAACTAAGCAGACTGGAGCAAGACCAAGGCCTTGTTGCCATGTTAAAGGCAAACCAAAAGCTGACAGAAGTACAACCTTAAATTTATGGATTGGGGTTTTTTTACATGACAACATTCCCAGTCAGCTCTCATTTCCTTTGAGATCAAAAGCAACCTGCAGAAACTCCTGGTCACTCAATCCTGTTGCTGAGACTTTTATATAAAAGGAGCACAAGGTTGCTCCTCCTTATCTGCTGCCTCATGGCTGGGATTATACACTTGGCCAGATTGCTGGGTGATAAATTATCCCTACTTTTTGTCCCTCACAAAGGTGCTCACAGAGGAGCTGAAATTCTGGTTCAAGGTGCTCCCAGAGCTCAGGTGCCAGCCTGCCCACCTCTCAGCATGGGCTGTGTACCAGGGAGCCACATTCTCTTTGCTTGGGTAGTGGAGACAGAAACTTCTTCAATTATGAAATAATAGAGACTTTACTAAAGGAAAGGATGTTGTTATAGCTGGAAATTAAAATGCCCTTGGGCTGAATCCAACAGATACTGTGCCTGGCTGGAGGATGGCAATTGTGGCTCAGGAAGAGGGAGCACTATGGAAGGGCTGTGTGAGCCCTGCCCAGAGCTTGCAGCACCCCCAGAGAGGTGCCCCAGCCCTGGGGGTCCCTGTGCCAGTGCACAAACCACCCCCAGAGTGTGCCAGGAGCTGATGGGAACACACAGCCCTTTGAAATGGCATTTAGAGCAGTCAAGCTGTGCCAGAGACAGGAACTGCTATGGAACTACAGTAGGGATGAAAAAGTGGACTATTGCTATGGCTGCTTCTTGTTCACTCCCTGCTATTAGTATTGCTATTAATTATTAATTATCATTATCATTTCTACCTTAATTATTAATTATATATTAATTCTTCCTATTATTTCATTAAGAATAATGGAAAATATGAATCATTTCCAAGGAGCCCCAGTGCAAACCTAATCTGTGAGAGAGCTCTGATGTTTAAGGGGGCAGGGGGGAATAGTTTGTGCCAGAGGCTCATTTTGTATTGGTGGGGGGACAAGTGCTGGAAAAATGAATAAATTTTCTTCTCACATACCTAACCAGAGACCAGCCACTCCACAGAGGTAACCCCAGGGCACAGCAGAGAAGGGGTACCAGTACTCCACCTTCGTAAAATACAGGATGATTGGGGTGACAGAGATGAAGATGAAGTTGAAGAAGCCCAATGTAGATACAAAATGAGCTGCTTCCCCAAAGTTGGCACTTCCAAGGAACATTTTGAACAAAACCTGCAAAGAGAAGAGAAAGGAGAGGTTCAGACTTAGTAGCTGTCATGGAATCCAAGTTCTCCTGCACAGTCTCCATTCCCTTTGGAAGAGTGGAGTGCTGTACAGAATGCCACAGCCCAGCCCTTTCCCCCACAAGAGTTTTTCCAGGGGATTTTTGGTCTGATTTCTGTCCTTTCCTGTGTTTTAGCACAGTGTGGGACATCATGTCATTACTGTGGGGATGGCTGAGTTTGTATAACAAATTTAATACAAAGTGCCATGAGGAGCAGGTATAGGAGAACCCAGGAAAAACTAAGAGGAAACCAAGAACCCAAGGACAACATCATTCATGCCATGAAGTTACGGGATTTGGGCTGTGTGTGGCGCTGTTAGGGTTGGGAGGGGACTCCAGGGACTCCTCCAGTGACCCTGCTGTGAGAGGAAGGCCAGCCAGGAGGGATGCATTTCAGGCACCACAAACCTCCTGGAGGATTTGTCCTGCAAAAGCCTAAACTCACACTCTTTGAGTGACTTGTGAAAGGCCACAACAAATTTATTAGTGAGATTAGAAGCTGGGAGGCAACTCCTGATCCCACTACAACTAACTCCAAAATTTACACACACTTCAGTCTCCTTGAGCCACCTTCAACCCGACCTGTTTCTGAGACTTGACTCTGCCTTCTCTCTCCTTCACTTCCCAGAGCAGCCACGACTCCCAGGCAGAGATAAAGCCCTGAATGTCTCAAATGTGCCAAGCTCACACCGGGGCTCCAAGCCCAGCATTCCCAGCACAGGTCTGGGCTGAGCCCTCCACACCCACTGGGGGAAAGCAGCATTTCCCAGTTCCAGGCTCTCCATTCTACACATGGAAAGCCTCTTTGAAATGGGGCTTTCAAACAGCATTGGCATGATTAAAAAATGATCTTAAACTCCTTGGAGTGTCATGGAGTTTTCATTAAAGACTCATAGAGCAAAGCCATCCTGAATATTGGCAGATGACAATTCACTACCCTCCTGGCTGATTCCTGGTATTGTGACATCACCTGGTCACAACATGAATGATGCAGTGGCTAAAAAATTTATTTTACAGCCATTCTCTTTGCACTCTTGAATTACTTTAATGAATATAAGAACCCCAACCAACAGTTGTGACCTACCTTGTACAGGGCAGACGTGGAGGCTGATCCCACAGCATATGCCACCCCGATGATGGAATCGCCCTGGAAACCATCTGCATATGCCATCATCACAATTCCTGTGATTGCCATGATTGCTGCAACTATCTGCACAGACAGAGCAAAGCAGTGTGAAGCTCAGGGCCACCTCAGCCCATGGGAAGAGATTGTCACTGCGTGGGGTTCCCATGGGGGTCACTTGCTACTTTCTCTGACATGGAAATTTCTTGTTTTCCCTTAAACAGGAGAAATTCTGGGAGAGATGGAAAGCATAATGGAAGTGTGTGCACTGTAGTGATATGGACCTATAGCACTGTGGATTCTCCTGACAGAACATCCATCATCATGTATTTCATCAGCTAAACATCCACTCTGGGGAGATGGCTCCAAGATCAAGAAGTTCTAAGACATTCTGTTCAACTATACAACAAGTGAAATACTTAGTAATCCCCCAAATTTGACTTGGAATACAAACATTAGATGGCCAAACTTTCTGGACATCAGTCCAGGGGAATGCCAGGATACCACTGGGAGCTTTTCCAGGCTGTTCTGGCTGTGCCCTGCCAGCTTTCTTGGACAGACATGACCAAATCTCTTCATGAAGCCTTTATCTTTGTGCTTGGGTTTCTGGCCTCATTGGAAAATCCCAGGCAGGGCATCTAAGGAGGTTCAAAGAAAAAGACCAGGGATAATTAATTACATCATATCTGAAATCCTGAGTGCTGACTCCAAGGACCTCAAGGAAACAGCAGGGAGCCCAATGTGTTTTATCCTTTGGAAAACTCCCCCTCTCTACCTAATTGTCCTCAGCAGGTAAATATGGAGAGTGAATTTCACAGACACTGAATGCCCAACTTTCATGGAGTGCAGAGGAAAAGGTGTTTCTGGAGCCAGTGTACAACTCCTGAGCCAACCCTGAATGGGCACTTTGCTTTTTGGAAAACGTCATTGAACTTCATTGAAAAAATATTTAGTACTAGACAAGCCTAAGCTTCACATGCTTCAACCCACAGACTTTAAAGGCATCTTGACCCAATCATGTGTCCTTCTGCAGAGAAGCCTAACTTCCAGACCTCACAGTTTGCCAGGAGTCCCAGATCAAAAGCAGTTTTTTTGCCAGACAAAACGTTTTTTGCAGGGCAGTCAGTGGAGCAAACCCATGTTTTAAGGGATGCCCAGGACAGGGACAAACACTTGACCCAGGCAAAGGTGCCCATGTACAGGGGGACAACGGGGAACCCAGAATCAAATCCCAGAGTAGAGCCAATCCCTGAGACTCCAGGTAAAACTTAGTGCTCCCAAATCCTGCAGGTATCCAGAGCAGCATCTCCTGGGTGCAGCTTTGAGTGCTTCCCTCTCCCCATTACCCCTGTTTTACCAGTACCTGAGGCACACAGGTACCCCCTGGCATTGCAATGGTTGTGCCAAAGGCAGTCACAAACCACACTGCGTGTCTACATTCCACCTCCCTTCCATTTCAAACATCCAATCTCCAAGATAGGTGAACAAAGCTGCCACCTAAACTGAAGAGATTGTTGATACCTTCAAACTCACCATGAAATGGCACCTGAAATCCAAGTGCCCCAGCTCCATGAAGAGGGCTGAAGTCACCTGTGTAATCACAGTTTCTCAGTGGTTTGATGAGATCTGGAAGGGCTTTAGCAAGAGGGGACCAGATGGTTCTCCCCCGTCCTTCCCAGGATAACACACACCAACAGTCAGGCCATCCTGGGAGACTCCCAAACTTGAAGCAATGCCAAATCACAGCGAGGACCCTCAGACATCCCTGGTCTCTCCTCTCAGGTTTCAGAAGCCTCCCTGTCCCTGCCCCACAGCCTGGCTGGTTTCATCTCAGGCTGCACCATACATAAATCCAGATGCAGCATTTCAGCTGTCAGCTGGAAGATTTCAGCTGCAATACTTCAAGCAATGTGTCTCACAAGGCAAAACAGAAGAGTCCAATGTAGTTATCCCTCCCTTCCAAGGGAAAGGATCAAGATTTAACTCTTAGAACACTCATCACTCCATCCTTTCCTTTTATTAGTGAAAATTACTAGATGCATCATCCCCAATAGGAGGGTCTTCCTATTGGGAAAAAGTCCTTCCCAGTCTGACTACACCAAATTTAGAGAGCCAGTTTCCTAAATTAATCAAATATTTAGAAAGCCAAGAACTCTTTTCCCCTGAAACAACTAAAACGATGGACACATATGGAGCAAAACCACCTCATGAGACACTCGATAAATAAGACCTGACACCGAAACCAGCAAGAACATTGTTGAAGTTCCACGTTCCAAGCCCCTCCTGCACGTTCCCAGCACAGCAGCAGCACAGCTGACCCCTGCCTGGCAACCCTCAGGTGTTTGCTTTGGAAACCTGAGGGCACATCCTGTGCTGCTCGGGGCTGACAAGCAGCAGCAAGGTCACAGGGAAGCAAAGCTGGTTGTTGCAGCTGCCAGCTCGTTAAATAAGGCTTTTAATTAATGCAGGAGGGTAGTAACTTGTTTTTGAAGCCTCTTAGGTACAGAATGAACTTCTCTTGCTTCTTTTTTTTTCCAGGAAGACAGCAAGGCCAACAAATATTTTACTCAAAAACATTTTTTTTCCCCATGTGGAGCAGAGCAGAAATTGAGGTGCTGTAGAATCACAAAATCACTGAATGGTTTGGGTTGGAGGGGACCTTCAATATGACCCAATTCCAACACCCCTGCCATGGGTGGGGACACCTTCCCCTAAACCAGGTTGTTCCAAGCCCTGCCCCCTGGCCTTGAACACCTCCAGGGAAGGGGAAGAAACCTGTCTCGAGGCTAAACAAAGGCTTTTCAGGGGAGAAAAAAGTCCCAGACACCCCCATGTCTACCTCATTAGCACTGATTGAATTTTATAGATGAAACCCAACCAAGGGCTTAAATATGCAAACAGATAAGCATGTGGCTAAATCTAAGCAACACAAGCCAAGAAATACTCCCATTTGTGAGGTCTTTTAAATACTTGTGCTTGCTCTGAGCCCAAGATGTAAGGACTTCCCAGTGTAACATGGATACATTTTTAATTGGAGCAAGAGATGCTCAGAAGTGTCCAAGCAAAGATCAGGGTGCAGGCAGGGACTGTGCTGTGTGTCCTTGCCCACGGCTGTAGGTACCTCAAGGTACCCAATTTCTGCCTGCACTACTTTTATAGCCAAATAAAAACAGGGAATCATTAAGGCTGGGAAAGACCCCATTGACTCCAACCCTTAACCCAACACTGCCAGATCCACCACTAAACCCTGTCCCTGAGCACCACATCTATGAGGTTTTTGAACACTTCCAGGGATGGAGAGTCCACCACTTCCCTGGGCAGCCTGTTCAATGCCTGAACACCCTTTCTGTGAAGAAATTTTTCCTCATATCCAATCTAGACCTTTCCTGGCACAACCTGAGGCCATTAGTTGTATAGTCATGGCTGTGTCTGTCCTTCCCAGCTGAATCCTCTTTCTCCAGTGCTGTTTTCCTCTCGTGGTTTGGGTGCTACAACTTCAGCTCTGAGGGCACTGCAGGACACACAGTCCAGGTAACTCAAACAGCCAGAGCAGCCCTTGTGAAGCTTCAATGCCTCCATGGGTGGGATTAAGCCATACCACAAGGTGGCCATCAAGACAGGTTTGTCTTTAGACAGCACATGGGAAAATCCAGCCCCCCAAGCTTGGCCAGGAGTGGTGTGCCAGGGGATCAGAGAGATCCACATGCCCGTGGGCATCCATGGGCAGTCTGGGAGCTGCCTGCAGCCACCCCAGCTGGGCAGGGAGCTGGGAAGCTGCTGCAGAACCACTGAGGCTGCTGGTTCTCCAGCCAGGCAGGTGAGGCTGTCTCAGGTGTGCCATGAACATGCCCGATGCTTCCCAAGCTCTGGAAGAGCTGGAAGGAGCTTTGAAAAGCTGAGCCCCTGGGTGCTGAGGGCTTCTACAAAAACATAGAATCATAGAATCAGTTGGGTTGGAAAAGACCTCCGAGATCATCAAGTCCAACCCTTGGGCCAACTCCACTCCCTTTACCAGATCATGGCACTCAGTGCCACGGCCAAGCTCAGGTTAAAAACCTCCAGGGATGGGGAATCCACCCCCTCTCTGGGCAGGCTCAGAGCAGAGGACTAAGCCCTTATTTCTTTCAGTCTCCTCACTGTCCAAATCACCTAATTACCCTTGCTCTGAGAGGCTGTGGGTGAGAGCAGCAGAGGCATCCAAAGCACAAAACGCTCAGGCTGTGCTGCTTTGTCATGTTTTATCTCTCAGACACTCTCCTGTGTGGTTATTAACATCATTAAGTATTACTCTGGCAGGAGAGCTGCTGGAAAATGCTGTGAATTACCTTTCCAGCAGTGGGTCTCCAGAATCTGCCAGTGAGCAGCAAAGCCCAGTTCCTTTTATGTGCAGAATTTGCTGCTCACTTTTGCTGCTGGGGTTTTTTTTTTGTGCAAACCCCACGGTGTTTTACAGCACTAATACTAATGCATATTTATAGCAACCTTTTTTTAGGCAGTGAAAAATAGCTAATAACTGAAAATAGCTTTTACTTCTAGGTTTCTTTAGGAGGGCAGGCTAGGAAAACACAAGAGCTATGCTTGCTCTTCCAGAAATATGTTGGTTTGAGACAAAAATTAGCTTAAAGTATACAAAATTTCCTTTCTTTTTTTTTTTTCCAGCAGGATACTGGCATGATCAAGGGGCAGAGAAGGGAATTTACTCTTCCTGTTATTTCTGTAGGGAAAACCTGAAGATTTTAAACCCTGCTTACTCTTTGAGTTAGTCATCAGTGGCCTGAGGGGAGGTCATATTCACCTGATGCTTCTGTATTTTAAGTTTTACATGAAACAAGTGTCTGGCTTTAGCACTGCAAGGTGAAGTGTCCATGTCCTCACCTTCCAGGGCACCGTGGGTGAGGGTGAAACACAAGGTAACCTTCTCAACTGGGCAAGCACAGTGCTCTGCTCACTGGGCTGGCGCTGCTCCAAGAGCCAGATGAGATGCCTGTACACCAGAGTACCTTTTTCTTTCATTTCTGAACCATTTTATCACACTATTAATAATACAAAGAAAGCTACTGGGCTCATTTTTTAAAGAAAAAAACAGGTTCACTTAGATGAGTGTCCTGATCCATCATGCTTTCCATGGAACTTAAATCCAACTGCCGATGGCACTTTCTGGTCACAGGCATCACACCTGGCCCCCAAAAGTCCCTAAGGAAGTTTAAGAGTCCTGATAGTTCACTCAGGATCATCAGGCCTTGAGCCACTGCAGGGGGGAATCTGTATCAGCAGAGAAATCCCCACTACTCCTTAGCCAAGGTATAAAGTCAACAATTTAAATTGCTGCATGAGAGTGCTGAGGCATTGGAATGGGCTGCCCAGAGAGGGGGTGGATTCCCCATCCCTGGAGGTTTTTAACCTGAGCTTGGCCGTGGCACTGAGTGCCATGATCTGGTAAAGGGACTGGAGTTGGCCCAAGGGTTGGACCTGATGATCTTGGAGGGCTTTTCCAACCCAATCCATTCTATTACTCTATGATCAATATCCACACCACAATGATGGAGCTGTCACAAAGTGATGGGGTTTGGGGTTTTCTATATGTGTGAAATGAGGTGAACTGATTCTATGACTCTATGTCAGGAGATTGATGTGTGCAGAATTACAGGGAACATGTTGCTTTCCCCAGATCCAGGCACACATCCTTCTGAGTCCTTTTTTTTTCACTTTTGCAGGGTCCAGATTACTGCCATTGAGTCCTGTAACACTTCAGTGCAAAATACACCCTCACACAAAACACCTGTGTTCCTTTAAAGCCAATTTTGGCACATGTGCATGAGTGTGTAAACAATAATAGGGTGGCATAAGAGAAATAGGTAAGACAATGCAAACAGCTGTCTGGCCAAACAAGGAATAAAATTGCTTTGGTTAGAATCTAAGTTTAAACATTAAGTTTAAAATAAAACTAACAAAACTTCAGCACTGTAAGCCAAGACAGAATGGGTTTATATGAAACTGGAAGTCCTTCTATTCTAATTCATCACATTACACTGAGCTGTAATAACTTCTTGAAATTTCCCACACTGGAGCCTGAGATCTCTAACAGATCTTGGGGTTAGGTCTGCACCAGAAAATTAAATGAGAACCAGTTTCATGGTGTATCTATAACATAATGCAGCAGTGCCATGGCAGCAGAATGGATTTAAGAGCAATTATGCAAAAAAGAGAGTGGCAAACGAGGCAGGTCATTACCCTTGCTCCCATGAACCTGTCTTTCAGCACAATCCAAGAAAGCAAGAAGACAAAAGCTTTGTTACAACAGAACAGGGCAGAGACGTCTGTGGCTGTGAGCTTCTTTAAAGCCAGTAAATACAGGTAGTTAGTCAAAGTCCACAGAATAGAAAAGGGAGCAGTCCTTTTAAGAAAGAGTTTCAGCGTCAGACCATCTTCACCAAAAATCCGACTGCATTCCCTATGAAAAGAAAAAGAGTTTCAGTCTCAGCCAGGCTTTTCCTCAGCATTCACTGCAGCACAACAAACATTCATTAGGTTTTTATCACATTCAATTAAGTGCTTTTCCTCACTACCCCGTGCACCCATGAGAATCCGTTATTTAATTCACAGAGAGAAAATAACCTACAATCTTCTTAAAATGGCATTTTTCGCAAATAGAAAAGGAGTAACTTACCTGGAGTAATCACGCTCTGAGCAACAATAATCCCAGAGACTCACACACAGAAATGAAGGTTATCTGTAATGCTCTGAATGTTCCCAGACTCTGCCTTCAAGGCCATGAGCACAGAGATTACAATCACCATTTTTCCTCTGTAGCTTGCCAGTTTTTTCTTGCGTTGCTCCAAACCTTGTCTTTACTCTTATTGAAATACACACTCACGTATGGCCAAGTAAACTGTAAGAATTGCCTAAAGATACTCCAAAAATACTGCCAGACACATCACTGTGGTGGGGAAGTGAGTCACCAGCCAGCAGGACCAAGCCAGGCAGACAGGAGTGTGACAGAAGGAAGGGAGGGAAGGGTATTTATTACCTTTATTTTATAACACAGTGAAAAGATGAGACACATTTCCTCATGGATTAAATTGTGAACAAAATCTCTAGTTCCACAAACACTGTGTCACACACAGCTCCAGTTCCCCAAACGCTGTGTCACACACAACCCCAGTGAGCTGCTGGCTTCTTAGGGGTTCATGAAGGACAAGGGGCAGCTCAGCAGACACTGCTTTGGGGTCAGCTCTCCTGTGCAGATACATTAAAGGCTCATGGAATCCTGGAATGGTTTGGGTTGGAAGGGACCTTAAAGACCACTTAGTTCCAACCCCATTGCCATGGGCAGGGGCACCTTCCACCAGACCAGGTTGCTCCAAGGCCCCACGCTGGATGCAGCCTGGCCTTGAACACTGCACCCCTCCTGAAACATCTCTGCCTTTCCCAAACTGGAAAGGACTTTTTTAGCAACTCCACTGTCTGTACTCTTGGCTAAAGGTATTCCTGAAGATATTCAAAATATGCTTCCCTTCTGGACATGAAAGGCTCTCTGTCACATCCATGGAAAACATGGGAGGTCCCACAAGCCAACACTTCATGCTGGAGTCAACCAAGGCACCACCAACCTGAAGCATGTGAAGGGACTGATCCAAAGCCATGAGGCCTTGGAGCTCCAAAGCAGTCACAGCCCAACATGGCTGTGTTTGGAACATTGCTACAACACTCATATGTAGAACTAATCAGTAACTTCAAAGACTCCATTGCCAAGTGAAGACAAAAACACTTGTTATTTGGGGGGTGGAGGTGGTGTGATAATTATCCTGATTTGGAAGATAAAATAGTTTTCAGGGTCCTTTAACCATTTTTAATAATTCTTGGGAATTTTGCTGTTAAAAACACTGCATTTTTTTACTAGTAAGAATGGAATGTATCACTCTTGTTTTGAGGAAAGTAGAATAATAAGATCTATGTAATAAAAGAGATCAGCTACATCTCAACCTATGTGATTCTGCTTAATAACCATTCACTCTCTGCTGTCACTAAGACAACCTGGGGGACAATATAGTCATTTCTGGTAATAACAAATTCCATTCTCAGACTGTGCCAGGGTGTCCAACGAGTTACCACTGAGGCAGGCAGATCTGCTAATTATCTCCTTCACTCTAGTTGACCTCAACACCCTCAGAAGTCAGTCTGTTCCCCAAAGAGCAGGATAAAAACGTTTCAAATGGAAAAAAGAACAGCAGGTGGTGTGCCTCGTTTATCTGAGATGCCAAGCAAATACTCGGTGAAGCAAATAAATTAATTCTTAATTTGACTGCAGGCTTTTGTATCACTGATTTCAACAGGAGTTAAAGGTGATGAGTTCCCCTGCAGGAGAATGGACTCACTGGCAGCACCTCAATGCTCCTTGACATGTAGAGCAGTTCATGTTTCAAAGATGTTTCCCTTTGAGACTTAATGGGTGCAGAGGGTGATTCTGGGCTCAGACTCCATCCCACCTCGACACAGGTGGATGGGCCATGGCTGTGCCACCACTACAGGACACCAGAACCAGGATGCCTCATCTCCTGGCAGGAATTGTGGACTACAGCCCAGTGGGGAGCCTGCTCTCTCCAGCCCAGTGGGAATTCTGCCACTGGGTCTGGTGCACGACTGGATCATTACATGGTTATCCAACCAGCCTCAGAAGCTGCTGGGATCTCAGAGGAAACCAGCTTGTGCTGTGTTAAAACTACAGAGAAAGGTGCCTGGGCTGCCCACAGTGACTCAGGGCACTGTGAGGTACCCAGGTGGCAGAATGGGTGAGGCTCTGCTGTCCTGCAGTCTCTGGGATGGCTGCACACAGACAAACCCAGAGCAGAGTCAGGAGGATGGAGGCCAGAATGCCCTAACAGAGTGACTCCTCCAAAGAGGAAGGTGCAGTGATTATTGGATTACCCTGGGCTGGACTCTGGGCTGGTTAACCATTTGGGAGAGCCAGTTGTGGCAGCCCCAACCATGTCACTTATCTCTGAGTTCCCAGAAGCATTGGGAGGGGTGGGCAGAGATTCACAGCTAGGAGAAGAAACCTGGAAACGCTTCCCAGGCCCCAGGCAATGGGCTGTTGAAGCAGATGGAAGAGCCTCCCTCACACACAGCAGGGAACAGCCACCAGACTAAACAGGGGCCGGAGGTTCCACAGCTCTCAATTAAGAAAATACAGCACAGACTGTGACAGGGTCGGCCTGAGCAAGACAGAGACTCGATGAATCCACCTCCGTGCGCGGGAGAGCTCCATGAATAATGCTCAGCCAACGAGGAGATAGGGAGAACACTTTATTTTCCCACTCATGGCTACAGCACATTGCCTGGGGTTTTGTGAGGGCTGGATGCTCAGTGGTTAACTCAGCCTCTTTGACATGCAACTAAAATTAAACCTGCAGGAGTCATCAAACATGACAGTGATGAAAACATTGAGCTCAGGAGAGAGGGCTCCCCAGATCCCTCCCCACACTGCCAATACCTGCAGGCTCCTGACTTGAAGGCACAGACATGTCTAAGGACAGCTGACCCTCAAACTATGACACAAACTATTTCCAAATGCAAGAAGTCTATTTAAAACCTGCCCTCTCACACAAATAGCTCTTTTTATTTGCAGGTAGCCCTGAGCCATGAGCTCTGGGCAGCATGCCATGCCCTCAGGAATTACAGCCCCTGAGGCAGTCATGTAGCTTTGCCTCTGGCACACCCTAAATAGCTTGTGTGGCCTCTCAGTTACCCTGCACAAAAAGGGGTTTGTTCACCCCTGACATGCAGCAGCCTCTGCAGTGAAATCCAGCAGCTGGTTTGGGGCAGCTCGCAGGAAAAACAGAGCAAAGAAGCAAGATCTGGGATAATGGGAATAGGGTGAGTGGAATTACATCACACCCAGATCAGAACTTGGCAATGCCACCAGTGACAGCAGGGCAGCACCACGGCACCTTCTGTGGGCACAAGCCACATAGTCCTTCTATCCAAACTATGGCATCTGCAGCAGTCAAAACCCTTCCAGCTCCACTGCAGGACACAGACACCAAGCAGAGTGTGGTTAAGCACACCAGTGAATTGTCTTCCAGGACTGGCCAAATCTGAGCACTAAGAAAGAGCCTGACTAGCTGTGCTTGTCTAATCAAGAGCTGGAGCAGAAGAAAAGGGAATTCTGTGTGAAACCTTCCCATCAGCAGTGCCTGGCTCAGGGGGCAGCACCACAGCAATGCTGTCTCCCACAGGAATGGTCCATGGGGAGCCTAGTCCTGTGCTGATGGTCTTCCTCCCTACTGTTGGGCCATTCAGGGCTGGAGCAGCTTCAGGCACCAGAGATCCTCATATCTCCTCTGAAAAGCCTTTTGCAGGGAAAATGTGGATTTCCACTGGCTGAGGTTGAGCCACTGCTGCAACACAGAGGGAGAGATTTGTGGGTGATTGTAACATTTGACTTACAATATCTGGAATGGAAAAAGTCCTGTCAGAAGTGGACTTGTGAAGAAAATTAAGAAGCTGCCTTTAATGCCTTAAAAACGGAGGTTTTTAATGTTGTTTAAATGTACAAAATGGTTCCTATTGTCTTTTTTGCTAAGTCATTGCTTCTCCTTCCCAAAAATCCCTTGAGATAACTGTTACTCACCCCTGAAGAATGTATCTGGGGGTCTGGAAGGAAGTTACAAAAAGTGTTCTGATTGGATGTTATATGCCCCTTTCTATTGGTTGTAAACCTGTTATTCCTATTGGCACAGAGCCAAGCCCCCTTTTCTTACTATTGGTAGATTTTGGATCCCTCCAAAGTCCTTATCAACCCTCACTCTTGAGCAATAATATCTCTCTCTCTCTCGTCCCTCTCCTATGGTCCCTGTGTGATCCTTGTGGGCTCCCTGGGGACCACGTGGTTGGAGGCAGTGGGGGGAGCACACCTATCTAGGTAATGGGCTGAGTCCAGGACCTGGAGAACCACCCAACCATTGCAGGAGATGACTGCAAATACTGTCTACTTAAGGCTCGGTTTTTACTTTAGGTGATGCTTCCTTCTCCTCATCCTCCTTTAGAAACCCAACTCTTCCCAAGGTGTTTGCATTCATTAAAGCTCACATGTACCAACACTCTCCCCAGCCAGCACATCAGTGCTGTGGAGCACTTGTGGCACAACCCTCAGCTGGACACATCCTGCCAGGAAGGTGCTGAATGTCAGTGTTTGTCCTTGAGAAGACCAGATGGCAGATGGTGAGGCAAAATTTATTGATAATGAAAGTATCACCCACCTACTCCAAACCACAACTCTAACAGCATCCTAAGTCAAGTCTGTGCAGTGATTTCTGCTGTGGTAAATAGTGGCAGGGTTAGAGTTCCTATTGCTGTGCTTCCTGAGCTTCAGATCATTTTATCCATCAGCAATGGGAGTTTCAAGCTCCTTATGTGGAACAAACCTTTTATTTACAACACTGAGGGGATACCAAGAGCTGTGTCTTCTGCCTCGAGACAACCAAGATCATAGAATCATAGAATCATAGAATCGACTGGGTTGGAAAAGGCCTCTGAGATCATCAAGTCCAACCCTTGGGCCAACTCCAGTCCATTAACTAGACCATGGCACCCAGTGCCACATCCAATCTGCATTTAAAAACCTCCAGGGATGGGGAATCCACCCCCTCTCTGGGCAGCCCATTCCAATGCCTGAGCACTCTCTCTGCAAAGAATTTTTTTCTGCTCTCCAACTTCAACTTCCCCTGGCAGAGCTTGAGCCCCCCGTGCCCCCTTGTCCTATTGCTGAGTGCCTGGGAGAAGAGACCAACCCCCACCTGGCCAGAACTTCCCTTATATACTTATATACTTCACTGAAATGCAGCAGGGAGTAACCATGAGTTACTTTCTAAGATCACACTACTGAATTTCTAAGGTAAAGTGTGAAAGTAAGGAATACACCATTTATAATCTCAAATATTATAATAACAGAATCATGGAACAGTTTGGGTTGGAAGGGACTTTCAAGACCATCTCATTCCACCCCCTGCCATAGGCAGGGACACCTTCCACTAGACCAGGTTGCTCCAAGCCACATTCAGCCTGGGATGGGGCACCCACAGCTTCCCTGGGAAACCTGTGCCAAGGCCTCCCACCCTTACAGTCAAGAATTTCTTTTCAATACCAATCTGAGCCTGCTCTCTGTCAGTCTGAAGCCATTCCCCCCATGCCCTTGTCAAAAGTCCATCTCTCTTGTAGCTCCTTTAGGTACTGAGCAGCCTAAACTTTTCAGGAAGCCAATCTAAGGTTGGAGATTGAGACTCCTATCCTTCCAAATGGGATTTATTAAAAGAACAGTGGCTCTCTGCAGCTTTGCCAGCCTGGGCCAGCACTCTGCAAGTCACTCACATGATCACTCAGCTCTGCCAAGATATCACAGACACTGTTTGCTCAGATCCACTGGGAATATCTGCTGGACAAGATGTCTTATGTCTTTAAAGCTCCTCGAGAGCAACTACATCCTCCAGAAACTCAATGATAAATCACCTCTGGACTCTGAGGCAAGCCTGGAATCACTACAGGATGGGTGTATTGACAAAAATCAGCTACTCCTCAGGAATAAAACAAGCAAGTGAAGCAAAAAGAAATCTTAAAAAGCCCTGTAACAGGAACAATACTGAGAATGCAAACAGAGCAAATACACAAACAATTGATGGACCTTTGAAAATACCCATTCTGGACAGGAGGTTGGGTTAGATGACCTCCAAATACTCTTTCCAAGTAAAATCTGTCTATAACTCTGGGAATTTAAAAACTACAAATGATGCTTCTCAATTCTTTAAGTCATCCAAAAAAATCTAGAGTTCATCCTGAGGATATGACCATCCTGTACCCAAACTGAAGAGTCTGGAAAGTGAAGTCGTAACAGGGTGTCTCAGGTTTGGCTTAGTTTTTTACCAACCTTGGACTGCCTTCCTCCCTCCTCCCAGAGCCTTCTCAGCAAAGGAGGGAAAAAAAAAACTGCAAAGAAAAGAACTCGATAGAAACTGAACTGACTTAAAAAGGAATTATATTTTCTAACATCCACAAACACGTATGCAATTTACACACTATGCGGACTCCCTCCAGGGGAAAGGGAAAAGGGGGAAGGGAATTGGGTAACAAGAAAATAAGAAGGGATGGAACCAAAACAGAACAAATGAAACAGATGAATTACAATCCCCCTGGTAAAAGCATTCTTTGCCAGCATTACTTCCTCCCTGGGATGTGATTTCCTGACGTATCTGGAATAAGAACTACTCTGGGAAGATGCCCATCAGCTCTAACTTCAGTCTCCTGACTCCACACATTCACAGACCTACAGCAGAAATTCCGTGTGTGCAGAAACTCCTCTGGGCATGTAAGTATTTCAGCTTTCAAAGCTGAGTTCCAAACAGCTGGGGGAATGTTTCAATTATTTAAGCACAGTCTTTTTGTGCATTGCCTCAAATCCTATTCCCCAAATTTTCCTCTGATGGAGGTCTAATCCACCACCTCACTGCAGAGGATCTGACTGCAGGGATATTTATTCTCACCTTCTTCCCTATCTGCTGTGCAGTTGTCATTACTTTCCCCCACACCCAGAAGCCAAGCTGACACTGTTAATGTTCTCAACAAACACTCCAGCTGAATCTGAATGGAGGCATCATTAACGTACAAGGCACCAGGGTTGGCAGAGAGGCACTTAATTAAGTGCAACCGCTCCACTTCAGTCACACTGATTTGTCAGAAATGGTAATTTAGGGCCAAGTTACACCTCAGATCGTGGCAAAAGCAGCTGAGGGAAGGATTTGGCCCTGCCACACTGACAGTCACAGCCTGAATTCCCCGTGTGCTCAGTGACTGCTGTGCTGACCCCTCTGCCAGCAGGAGCCAGGGATGGGCTCCACCTGGGTAATGCCTGGTGGAACAGGCAACTCTGCTCAGGTCAGGGAGGGTGTTTTCAAAGCAAGCCTGCACTGGAGTAACAGAATTATCCTGTGAAATTCTTCCCTCCACGGGCAAGGTGTGTTATCTCTTGGCAAGCTGAGCTTTGTTCCATCCTTTCAAGCAGCTCCTGCATCACTGTCAAACAGTAGAATAATGGAAGTGGAGGAGGAAGCGTGAAATTAATTGTCCCAGAATGTGATGGTACTTCCAAGCCCCAAAGACAGATTAGATGTGGTTTTCTTAAGACTGAGTAGGGGGAAGCTGAGCCTGCTTGGTTCTGCTGCAGTGCTGGTGGTTGGACTGGATGATTTCTTTGGGTCCCCTCCTAACTTTGTATTTCTATGATTTCCCAGGAGCTACTGAAGAGGGATTTATAAGTTTCCATCCCTGCAGCCCAATTTGGACTCCTTGGCACCTGAGGCTGAGAGCTCAACTCCAGCATGTACCCATGAGGCACAAGGAAAGGTTGGAGTCACAGGGATGTCTTCGCCTGACTCACAGCACAGAGGAGGAGGTGTTTGCATGTGGAGCCTGACAGAAGATGGGACAAAGCCTGTACATCATTTCCCCAGGGTAACTGGCACTCAGCTATGCCAACTTACCCCTCAGAGCTACAGGGGGGGAACCAAGAGCCTGCAACATATTCTACCCCTTGCCCCACACAAAAGAGAGCAGGGAAGGCTACCTGGATGCTCTCACTTCATATTATGATCCAGGAGGAGGGAAGGGCAGTTTTTATCCTGCTGTACTTGCTGAGCAAGCCACGGTCTTCCACATGGAAACTATCTCTGAGCTCTGAGCACCTTCCTTCTCAACCATGAGTTGGTTTGGTTGCACTTAACACTGCTGTTCTATCATAAATGGGCCAGAACAGATTAATTAATGGCCTGATCCAGACAAGAACAGAAAACACAGAGACATGAGATAATATAACAGCAAGATCATAAGCAAATTATTGACCTTTTCAACTCATTAAAAAACCTCTTTGGCAACCAAGTATCCATTTATTCCACAGACATCACTCATCTGTCAGCCCTCTGGGAGCTATTTATGAATGAGGTTTTCTGCAGCATGACCTTTATTCTGCCTTCTGACACCACAGGTCGAGCTGATCAGAGCAGTGAGCTCAGTGCTCAGGAATCAGGCTGTTTAAAGGGATATTGCCACCAGAAAGCCTACCTGAATTTTTTGATTGGAGACTGCTTTTCCTGCGAAGCTGCAAGGTGCCCAGAATAATAAATGGGGAAAATCATAATGTTCCAGTTTGTGGAGAACCAAGTCATGAAAAAAGGACAGTCAAAGGTCTCAAATGTGATTTTGACAAACTGTGTGGTCCCAACCCAGGAGGAGGAGACGGACAAAATGATCAGAAATCTCCAGATAAGCTTGAGAAATGTGGATGTGCAGGACTGGCATCGTGTCTGTCCCTCAGCTTCTTGGCTGCTGCTCTCTGTGTGTGTTTGCGTTCCTTCTTCTCCTGAAAAAAAAAGAAAAACCAAAACCAAAGAATAGAAAAAGAGTTGGATATATAATAAATGCATTCAAAACAATTCATGGCAAAATCTGCCCTGCTGATCCAGTGACAAATCATCCCTTGCCTTCTCCCTATAATTCCTCTATGTCCCATAAATACTGAAATCCTGCACCGAAACGCTTTAATAATACCATCTCTGTCACTTCAAGGAGGCAGGAACAAAACACAAACACAATGCCAAGGCCTGAGGTAATGGTGTCACAGTTAAGCTGTTGTCACTGTTTGCTTTATCAGCCCTTCTTTCCCTCTGTCAGCAAACCTCCAAAATCAAAATATATCCCTTGGAACCAACAACATTGTAAAGTCAATTACTGTGCATGTGTGCAACAGAAAAGCTCTCTGAGCCTGCACTTGTGGAGCCAGGAATAAGTCCTTATTATTAAGGATTTTAACTCCAGAATCACTTTTTTATCTGCAAGCAGGAAGGGGAAAAAAGAAAGAGTTTGGTGGGTTTGTATATCCAAGTGGAGAAAGGCTTTTTGCAGTCAAGTCAGTGCACTCACATTCTTGAAATTAAAAAAGGAAATGACAAAAGCAAAGCTTGGCATGCCTAGAAATAAACCTCTACTCTTAAGCCAGGAGGAATCAGAAAGTTGTCATTTCCCATTTTAGTACAGTGCTTTCCAGACCTAACCTGCAGAATTCCCAACAGAAGAGAAGGGAATTGAGTCTCACTGACTGGGGACTTTTCTCCAGACACATCTCCCAGAGGTGCAACCCATGAACCCCACTTTGACTTCACAGCTCCCAGCTGAAAACAACAAGGAGCACCAACACTGTTGCCCCAGGAGCTCATGGGGCACCACAGAGCTCCAGGTATTCACCCCATATCACATCACTTTGATAGAAGAAACAGGAAAGAATCTTCTAAAAACCATGACCTGAAGCTACTCTTAACTATTCCTATCAATTATCACCCCCATCAACCCATGATCTGATACATATCAGAAATAATCTGGTTTTAAAAGCAGCTATTGATCCACTGCAGGGAGGGCACCCACTGTCCTCTACTGAACTTGTGTGGGACAGAAGGATCCTTTCAGACTCAGGTTTACTTTCATTTTATATTAATATTTCTGCTACAGCCATAAAGAAATGTCAAAGTGAGGTTCCCAGTTATTACTTTAGACCAACATTACATCTAAAATAAGATCCAACACAGCAGGGAGTGCATTTGCAATCAAGAATTCTTCTAACCAGGCCATGGAGCTTTTTGTAGTTTTAATTGTGTGACGTAGTTTTTTCCTAAAAATAAGTGTATTTGATGGCTCCATTGTTTAGTGCTGAATCAAGTATTCAAATAAAATTACAGGTTTATTAAAAACATGCAGAGGATAACCAGCCACTGGCCTGAAAAGGCAAACATCCTTTTAGCATTCTCTTTGGCTGCTGAGAGAAAATAGATACTTTCATGGGACTAATAATGACTGATATGTTCCATTAAAAGGTAAATTACAGTTTATTTGCAAGTTAGAATGGCTTAAAAAGAATATATTTTGTAACATCCACTTGCAGGTCTTCCTGCTAAGCAGAACTACCACGCAATTAGTCCTTCTTCAGCTAGCAGTTCAAATAATCACACAGTGAGAGAAGAATAAAGCACTTTTATCTGTGCTTTTCATTTTTCAATTACCCAATAATGATGTAATTGCTGTCACTACACATGACACCACCATTAGCATTTGACTTGGGTTTTACAGTCCCAGGTCTGAATGTCAGGGAAAGGCACAGAAATACACACTTGTTGCAGGACCTGCCTTGGATTTAAAGACCTGTGTGAGTTTTAGGCTGAATAAATGAAAAATGAGGAGTTTCTGTAAGTGCTTAATGGGTGGGATTCATCCCATGGGGTGTAGTTGGCAAATAATTGTGTATTCAGGCCAAATATGTTGTCTTAGACCCCTTTATGTTTAATGATAATCCTAGAATCATAGAATGGATTGGGTTGGAAAAGACCTCCCAGATCATCAAGTCCAACCCTTGGGCCAACTCCACTCCCTTTACCAGATCATGGCACTCAGTGCCACGGCCAAGCTCACCTTAAAAACCTCCAGGGATGGGGAATCCACCCCCTCTCTGGGCAGCCCATTCCAATGCCTGAGCACTCTCTCTGCAAACAATTTGTTTCTGCTCTCCAACTTCAATTTCCCCTGGCAGAGCTTGAGCCCGTGCCCCCTTGTCCTATTGAAAAGGCATGGTGAGAGGGGAGCTGAGTCCATCCTTATATCTATATCTATATTTATATCTAAATCCACTAAGGGCACTTATCTCTCTCTAGACTAGATATTTACATTTAATTTAAGTGAAAATAAGATTGATCCCAGCCGAAGTGCCATAGGAGCTTGATAGCTGTTTTCAAAATCCATGGGATATGCACACCTAACTCTTGGCCAAAGAATACAAAAGGACAAGATAAGAAATATCTCTAAAAATAATTACAGGGCTTGAGCTCAAAGACACATGGTGAGCAAGCACAGAATCCATGCTAAGGAGGTTTTAGGATTTCCAAGTCATGGAGAAAGATTGGAATTAGCACTTGTGTTCAGACACCAAATGATATGAGGAGAAAACAAACTGATCAGCCCAAGTGGTTGGGAGACAGCATTTTACAGTCAGCAAGGCAGCAGAAATCCCTGGTGTCTGCATTGAGATCAGAGTGAAGCAAACCAAGAGACTTAACCCTGGCAAGAGCAGAGAAACAAGCTGAGAGTTCAGAAAGGATGAAAGGACAGGTGAGAAGGCAGATCACGCTGCAGGTGACACAGGAGGTGACACTGGCCAACAGCACAGTGTGTGAAAGGCAGGCAGCAGAAATACCCCTGTGTGGTCATTTGGTCCTTCATGTAATTCTTACTTGGGATGTCTCTGTGACAAGATGGCCACAGAAAAGCCTTTTGCTTTCATTTTCCAGAAGAGTGAGATGAGGAAAATCAACACCTACAGCTTTTCATCTGAACTCTTTTGACTATTTGGCAACTACACTCTAGAGAATAATATTCTTTATATTTGTTTACCTACCTGTCAGGTCAGTCCTACTTAGGCTTCGCTGATGAGGAAGGGAAGATGAGAGTAAAAAGGGAAAATAATAAATACAAAAATGATGTCAAGGCCTTAACAAGGGGCCTAAACTCCTTTCTTAGGGAAGATGGATTCCAATTTTAGCTGCACCCCAGTGCCAGCAGGCACAGTTATTTCAGCCTGATATCTGTAAAGATGAGACTGGTCTTCTGGTCCCTTAGCTATGATCCTACTGCAAGATGCTGCATCATCCTCTCCTTGCAGCAATAATCACCTCCAACACTTTCCTGAGGCTTTCCAAGAAGAGAGTACTCCTGGAGTACAAGATCCCTCCATTTCCCACACAGGAAGAAAACTGCTGATTGCTGCTGCCATTGGTGGTGAAGTGCCAAGAGGAAGGTTCATCTTCCCTAATTCCGTTGTGCAGGGAAGATCCAACCTGTTCTTCCTCCCCTTTTTTGCCCACAGTATCTACAGTCTTCCAAAGGACTTGGACAATTAAATTATTTCTTTCCAAAGACCTTGGACAGTTAAATCATTTCATTCAAAAAACCTTGGGCAGTAAAATTACTTCACTCTTTTAACATCTCTTCTCCTCAACAGTGCAGTTCAGCACTCTCAAAGGCCTGTGACTGCTTATTGTAACTGCTCCCATCCCATCCCTGCTGCTGCTGGAGGGACACCATGGTGAAGAAGTCAGTGTTCACCATACCTACAACAGGCTCATTTGAGCTAAACTTCTGCAGTAAAGTGGCTGATGGAAGCCCTGACGTGCAGCTGAGCGATGCTCTGAACTGTGATGGTCTTCCCTAGATATCCTTCCACCTGTTGCTCCTTCTCTTCCTCTTCATCAGACCATCCATGGTATGAGCTGAGGTTGTCACTGTCTTTGAGAAGGAGCAGGGCTGGCTCTTAAAGGTCCTGGTCTCTGGCCAGGCTGAAGCTGAGGAGACACAATCACTTGGTAAAAACTAACTGTGTGCTAACATTAATTAACTTTCAGGATCTTCTGTGCCTTAGGATGTCTCAGACACCTCACACATTACATGTACCTGCTGACTCCCAGGCCTTCTCCTCCCGTCCGTGCTTCCTTCCCGCCTGACCCCAGCTTGCCCCCGGGCACAGGGAGCACTTGCCCGTGGCTCTGCTGTCCACAGCACCACAAATCAACGCCAGCATGCTCGGGCTCTGCCCCATCTCTCAAAAGGCAGACAAAGAGGCCTCTCACAGGCATGCTGGGAATGTTCCTACCTGATCTGCTCTGCCTCTCGACTCTGCTGTGCCGACAGATTCCCGAGGGACTTCGATTCTGCAGCTCAAGAATGGGAGCCGCAGAATCTTCAGCAACAGATAGAGGGGAGAGCTGCCTAGTCATGCCTCTGTGTCTGCTGGGGCAGTTGCCTCCTGGCTTGCATTGGATGACAGATGATCGTGAGGCACCTGAGAAGAAAGAGTTTGCATCAGTTTGGCTGTAAAGTCCCTGGAGGAACGCGGGGCTTTCAAACAGGCTGTCAGTGAGACGCACACCAACGGCAAAAAGCAAGGCTCCAGCTCTGCTCAGAATAAAGGACATAAGTAAGTAAATAAATACTTCACTCTCTCCCCCCTTACAGAGAAGAAGGTGCTGTGAGAAAACCAGCCTCTCCCCTGAGGAAAGGAGAGCCCCAAGCTGCAGTACATCCTCAGCCCCACGGCTCCATCCGTGGGGTCTGCACAGGCAAAGGGATTGGTACTCACGTGGGCCCCTTTCCTGAGCACTGACCCTGAACCAGGCCAAAGGAGAGGTCACCATTCCCCATCAGGGTGGGAAGGAGGGCTGAGGAACCACTGCCTGCCAGGCTCAGCGCTGAGAGCCTCTCCAGAGGAGAGCTTCCTCTTTGCATCCTCCAGAATGATCCTTGAAGGCTCTCGTATGGAACCAAGCCACGGTCACTGGCAGGTCTTTAGGATGAAGATGCCAATTTTAAGCCTTTCCATGCATCAATCAGAATCTCCACATCTTCAGAGAATCTGCTTTTTCTTCTTCTTCTACATGCAGACAACTCCAAGGTGCTGCATTTCACAGGGAAGCAGCAGAGAAGACCCAGAGCCCAGAATTACCAGAAGAAAAATGAGTAGGACACCACCTTTGATGAGGAAGAGCTTGAAGGAGTGGACTGAGAATCAGCGAACAACAGTGAGGAGTGCAGTGCTGGAATCCAATAATGTGCCTGGGGATCTTGAATGTTCTCCCAAATTTACTGAAGATGTCTCTGTAAGAGGTCAGCACAGGGGCAGCACAAGACAGTCTTCCCCTCCAGCAGAGAGTTAAGATGACAGGCCATTTTTGGGAGGTACAAACGTGTGTTCATGGTCAGTTGAGATAATTCACTGCTTGTTTTGCAGCTGCTGCTTCAACTGGTGACCATCTAACCTAAACTTCTGGAATATACATACACCTAGAGCAGCCACTGACCTTGGCATGACTTGGAAGGATTTAATATGATAATCCCAATGATTTCACATTGAAAGAATAAAAAAAAAAGACACAAACCCCATGTGTAAGGTACCACATGTGCAACAAATACAGCAGAAATCTCAGAGGGTGACATTCTTTGTTGCAACATGAGCCATTCCAGTACAATTCCTGCAAATACTCCATGCCCACCAACATAAAAGTATTCCAAAGCAAGGACTGTATTCAGGACTCAGGAGATTGCATAAATCTTGCCAGAGGAAGGTAGAGTTCACACAACTTTTGATGGACTTAAAGCCATGTTGGATTCACCAGGTCTAACTATGAGGGTTTCAAAAGAGATGTATAAAATTGTTATAGTTTAAGCTGGCGAAATGCCAACTGCCTGGTACCCAGTCAAAAGGTCCACTCCCAGAGAAGGAGAGTGAGGGGAAAAAACAGAAATTAGGCTTTGGACATGGTGAAGTTCTTATATTTATATAGAGAAGTGGAAAGCTTAACCCCAACTATGAAATAGCACATAGTGACAGGAAACAACAACAGACTCACCGAGGTCGCCCCAGCGAACAAGCAGAATTCTGAACCAACCAAACCTCCTCCCCAAAGGAAACCTCCCAGCAAGAGGGAAAAAGGAATTAACAGGAATATGCTCACTTCCCCAGGTAAACAGCCACACAGACCGGCAGCAGCAGGGCCTGATATCAGCAGTCAGGGAGTAGGAACCCTCCTGGTCCGAAGCACAGACTGAAAAGGCAGAAACTCCTCCCCCCTGGCTTGTTATACTCCTCGACGCTTCCTAATGATGTCAGATGAGATGAAATACCTCTTTGGCTGCTTAAGTCAGATGATACCTGTCCCCTCTAATCTGCGTCACATCCTTTGAGGCCTGCTGAAAACTGAGGCCTAAATGGGGACCTATGCTGACTACAGCCAAAACTACTACAAAAATACAGAATTATACAGAAAAAAAAATCCTCTCTCAGCCTATTTAGAGCCTCCAAGGGTAATTTTTACCCACCAAGTAGACAAGTGACTGAACCAGCAGCTCAGTCTTGCCATGTTGCCACACCTTTCCATGAAGTCCTACACATCCAATCAACACAGTAAACAACCCACAGCAGACCCACAAGCTGACATGGAAAAATCAAGACCTGCATGTTGTCTAAGCACTGTGCTGTCCCTCTTCGTTTTTTGGTGAGCATTCCTTTCTACAGAGCTTTTTAGAGCCTACTGGACGCTTTCAGACCTTCAAAATGCCATTCACCCTCACAGATTTACTTTTTCATGGAGAAAATAATGTTCTAACAGGCACACAACTCCTCCCATGACTTTGTTCTGCTCATTTCATAACTCAAATCGTTCCTTCTCCCACTAGTCAAACCAGGATAACATTATCCACTTCTTAAGACTTAGTAAACATCTTATAAGTTGATCTGAGGTTGAACAGTGTGTTAGAAATGGCAGTCCTGGGCCACTCACCCAACCAGAAGCAGCATAACACCATCATTTGACAGCTGAAAGTTCCAACCTCCATGAGGTCAAGCCAATCAGTGCTTTTGGGGCTAAATATTCAAAAAGGCACTTAGGATTTTTCAGGTCCCCAGCTTGAAGAAGTTTTGTTTTCAAGAAGTCTTTGCTGCCCTCAGAGAAGTAGCCACTGAGGTTGCTGGATCCAAATCACTCCTCACTTTGACAGTTATCATTTAAAGAGATTTAAGCATTTGTGTCTCAATTCAGGTTCAATTTAGAACAAGACCAAGATTCACATTCCACTCAGCAGAAGTCTAGCAGGTGATCTGCAACCAAAATTTGAAGGAAACCATTTTTTCCTCATGTGCAAAGAGAGCTCTGAGTTATTTGTATGTGGTACAACAGAGCAGCACGACTCTTCTCCTGTGCACTGAGAACCTCAGCAGCTCAGACCAAAACTGTAATTCAAGGCACAGCATTTAATGGAAAGTCACTGCTTGATTTACTGAAATCTTCTTGCCTTACACTGGAGGCAATCAGATGGCACAGCCATTTATCAAGAGTTCATTGTTACAGCTAGAAAGCCTGGGACATCTAATGCTGCTCAATCTGAACATATTTTAAGGTTATTCTTTGGCAGGGGAGGTGAAGAGATAAATGCTGGGCTGAGTTATCCAAACCAGGAATCACCAACATGGACAACCAATCACCAGCTGCAAAGTGGAGCAATGAACCCTCGAGGGGGGCAGTGCTGCCCCAACTGAGAGGAAGGGAAGGCAGAACTCCTGTAACTCCAGTTCTCTGTCTCACACGGAACTATCAGCAGAGATCTCTAAGACCCTCTAACAGGAGGGCTGAAGATCAGCATTTTCCATTGCAGTTCCAAGTAAGATCATAAAACCCACACACATATGGAGATCTCACGTGTTCAGGCAGTGAGACCATGTCTTCTCCAGAGGGGGCAACAGCAGGTGCTATCATGACTTGCCACGTGCAAACGGAGAAGCAACTGTGTCCTAAAAAGGTACCATAATAAAACTCCTCCAAAGCAAATGGGGCTGGATTCATTTGACTTATTTTAGATGTGAATCTTAGGAAGAGAAAAGTAGTGCCCTGGGACTATCTGAATCTCCCTGTGAGTAAACAGAGAATAACAGAATTACAGAATGCTTTGGGCTGGAAAGGACCTTAAAGACCATCCACTTCCAGCCCCCCTGCCATGGGAACAAACGCTTTCCACTAGACCAGGTTGCTTAAAGCCCCATCCAACCTGGCCTTGAACAACCACCCTGAGCAGAAATGTTAACACTAGGTGGGACTTTTTATCCAATTCATGTCTTTAGCAGAGATGAACCACAGGCTGAAAATGAATTCACATTTTGGGCATCATTTGGTATTTTAAGAGAACACTACTCCAAGAGATTGGGAAAAAACAAATAGGAAAAACCTTGCCAGACTGTCAGATCTTGGTGCTGGAATTGTTGCTTGGAGGTTATAACTGAGTGTCAAAGCAACACTCTGCCAATGGGATTGACAAAACTGGCAAGGGAGAACTGCAGAGTACCACATTCCATTGTATCAGGCATATCCTAATGAGTCAAATCCACCTGGATTACTTTTTATTATTGGATAAAAACAAATCTCTGCTCTTTTGATGGTTTTTTTAATGATTATTTCTAGTTTATTAATCTGTTTCAGCACATTTGCCCTGCGAATGTGGATACTTTATACCATAGTAAGGCCATTTCTCTGCACATGGAGACCAGAAGGAAACCAGCAAGAGCAACCTGTGCCTTCCCTCATGCTTCCAACAAAGTCTATGCTTGTCTTGCATTAATTATTACACACATACCCCAATGTACTTTGATTTAGGTAATTATGCTTGTGACTAGTCTAAACCACATGATTGATATCCCTGAAGTCCAGCCTTTTCATGTTCTTTGACACCATCCCCAGGCCCAGCTGCGGAAGAGGGTGAGCACCTCATGCTGCTGCCATTGTGCCCATTCAAACCAGGAACCAGCAGCACATGCTGGTCCTGTCAACCATTTTCACCACCCATAAGTAACCCCTTATCCATCTTAAAGGTGTTGGTACATCACTTGTGTCTTCTTGTTCATACACAGATTTCCAGATGCAGCTCACACAGTGAGGAAATACGTCCTCACCCACCTTGGCTCTAAAAATCCCCTTGTTGTGTGCCAGGTGGCTTGCAGAGAAAGATTATGCTTTAAGGTTCAAAACCAAATCTCTTCAGATCATCTTCATGTGTATGAAAACTTTAGCATGTGACAAAAGTGCTTGGAATAATAAAAACAACCCATGCTAATTCATTGGGACAATGTTTCTGGTCTCAGTTGCTACTAAAAATGGATCATAAAATCAAGGAATGCCCTGATTTGAAAGGGACCCACAAGGAGTCCAGCTCTGGCCTTGCACAGGACTACCCCAAAATTCCACCATGAGAGCATTGTCCAAATGCTCCTTGAGCTCTGGCAGCCTTGGTGTCGTGACTACTTCCCAACCACTCCCTGCATGGGGAACCTTTTCCCAAGATCCGACCTAAACCTCCCCTGGCTCAGCCTCCTGCCATTCCCTCTGGTTCTACATCGAATGGATTGCCAGTTAAATAATCAGTGCTACACAAAAACAGAATCATAGAATGGGTTGGGTTGGAAAAGACCTCTGAGATCATCAGGTCCAACCCTTGGGCCAACTCCAGTCTCTTTACCAGATCATGGCACTCAGTGCCACGGCCAAGCTCACCTTAAAAATCTCCAGGGATGGGGAATCCACCCCCTCTCTGGGCAGCCCATTCCAATGCCTGAGCACTCTCTCTGCAAAGAATTTGTTTCTGCTCTCCAACTTCAATTTCCCCTGGCAGAGCTTGAGCCCCCCATGCCCCCTTGTCCTATTGCTGAGTGCCTGGGAGAAGAGACCACCCCCCACCTGGCTAGAACATTCCTTCAGGTAGTTATAGAATCCTGGAAGGAAATTTTACAGCCACATCATCATAGAATTGATTGTTTCTTTTTCTTTTCTCTTTTATCCAACTGCCCTGCTGGAAATTTAAAACCTTTCAAACAGGTAACTGCATTCCCTTCCCAAAGCCATCTGTGCAAGTGATGCAAAGTGTTGGCTTCTTTAGAGACAGCAACATCTGGCTGGATGGTACGTGCCAAAACACACACCATTTCCATGATTACACAACTAAACTGATGATTATATAGGTGATTGTCTTGGGCTGAGCTGGCAAAATGCCAACTGCCCAATACAGAGTGTCAGAACCTCCTTCCCCCTGCCAAGGAAAGGGAGGAAAGGAAAAAATCCCAAAACTCAAAACAGGTTTAAACTTAAACTAGCTATATATATTTATACAGAAAGGAGAAAATTAAAAGAAAGCTACAATACAGCACACACTTACACAAGTTAGAAATAACAAAAAAATCATAGAATTGATTGGGTTGGAAAAGACCTCCGAGATCATCAAGTCCAACCCTTGGGCCAACTCCAGTCCCTTTACCAGATCATGGCACTCAGTGCCACGTCCAATCTGTGTTTAAAAACCTCCAGGGATGGGGAATCCACCCCCTCTCTGGGCAGCCCATTCCCCATCAAACACAAATCCCACCATTCTAACTACAAATCACTGTGGAGAACTCAATTCCTCAGAGACAGACCCAAGCAGAGAGAAAGACTAAGAACAAACATTTTACTTGCTTAAGTTAACATGGTGGTGAGCCGGCGCTGGGCCTGGTCCTCCCGTCCCTCCTGGGGTGGCACAGTGTGTCCTCCTGGGACCACAGCTCGAAGGAACTGACTGAGCCACTCCCACACTGGCTTTTCTATTTTGAGATGATGTCGGAATATGGTATGGAATACTATTGGCCATAGTAGTCAGCTGTCACCTGGCCCAGCTGATAGTCTCAGGCCTACCCTGAAATCTAAAGCCTAAATTGAGGCCTACACCAAGCTAAACCCGTAACAGTGATGACAATGAGCTGGACAGTTTCTTCATGTTATATTCCCAAAGCCTGGCACAGCAGTGGTCACCTGTACTCAGGAGAGAGACCTTTTCCTAAAGTCCATTCCTAAAGTCCTAAAGGCACCTGAGATTAGCTCAGTTGGTTAAAACTTGGTTGTGAAAACGCCAAGGTCATGGGTTCAATCCCCTGTGTGGGCCATTGACTTAAGAGTTGGACTCGATGATCCTTGTGGGTCCCTTCC